>JARQOC010000002.1:237073180-237213180 GCA_033576535.1 Allobates femoralis
CACATCATAAATCGGGTAGCACATCAAAACATTGCACATAAGCACATCACATAATACATTACATATACAATAGAAAAGCACATCACATGATACATTCATCACATATACAATAGAACACAGATTACATTTGCCATAAATATTTATCACCTGGGCCTGTGGGTCCCAATAGCGGTTCCAGCTTCCTAACTCTATTTACATAGTACTTATTAGTAACCCAGACCCCCTCACAGGATCCGGGGTACAGCCTGATTCACACAGGTCTCATATAGGCTGCTATACTGCGGACAGCCTTCACACACATACATCCAAGGTTAACGGGACCATATCACGACCCATGGTCGGTCCTAACGGCGGCTATGACCGCCAGGCCCTTGAGCCGTAGTCGGTCTCACACCATATGGCATAGTATAGGCCCCAGCTCCTGCACTTCCACACCGCATGTGATCCTTAATACCACATCCATGGATCAAACACGTCCTCACACAAGCTCACAGCCTATCATGCGATATCCATGGACTGCGGCTCCCCTGGGTCCATAACAGGGATTGGCAAACCTAAGTTACTGGGTAAACCATGCGTCACCAAGGCCTCCTCACCACGTGCCCAGGCCACCAGCTGCCACTAAACCTCCATATTCAGGCAGGTCTTCAGGTCGACGACTGTGCCCCATGCCTGAGTCGAGCACCCTCCAGGATTGGCCCTGGTTCCCCAATCTAGGAGCCCTCTTAACCCCTGCATCTGGCCACAGGTACACACACACCGTCAGAGGGACAGGTGTCTCCCACATGCAGCAGGCCAAGCCTCCCTCTCATCCCAATGGCACGGAATTCCTCTGACAATCATCCACACTGGCTGGGTCTCTCCCACAGACTGAACACAACTGAATTGAACTGAACTCTCTCACACAGCTCCAGGCAGCTTCTTAACATGGTTGCCACACCCACCCTACACACCCACACCTGGGATTGGTCAATTAACACACCTTGTTTCTCGGCCACTTATTCGGCTCATCAACCTCTCAGATCTTACAGCACGCACACTCAGCTGTTAACCCACTGTGTACTGGACAGGTTTAACACAGCACAGACACAGTAAAACAGGCTGATCTGAACAGGTTCCTATGCTGTTATCCCATGTGATGCACCCGGCCCTAGGTCACATCACCACACTGTATACACAATAGAGATGGCTGCGGGCCGTATAAACAATGGAGACTGCTGCTGGCTATATACACAATAGAGAATATGCAATAGAGACTGCTGCTGACCATACACATTAGAGAATACACAATAGAGATGGTTGCTGGCCGTTTAGACAATGGAGACCAACCACTACAAGGGAGGGTAACAGACTGTAGTGTCATTATCAGGGGAGGGACCTGGACCACACCCACATAAACATCTGCCATGCCTCTGAACTGACAACACAAACTTCCAGATGAGAGGTGAACGGACAGCAGAATGTCAAACAGAGAAATCTGGAGGACAAGAGGGAGACAGAGGGGAAAGAGGACAGAGAAAGACGGAGGGGAAAGAGGACAGGAAAGGGATGGAAGCGAAAGAGGACAGATGGGGACGAAGTAGAAAGAGGACAGAGGGAGACGGTGAAAAAAGAGGACAAAGGGGGACGGAGGAGAAAGATGACACAGGGGGACTGAGGAAGAAAAAAGACTAACTTTTAACTGTAATGACTTACCAGTCCAGGGCTGGTGCTACCTTCCATTGGTGGCTGTCCTCCTCCACCACGTGCTGTGGGCCTTGGCACCGCGTTCCGTCCATCCGTGGTGGGTCACAGCACTGGGTGGGTGGGTAATGGCATTCGTCCAACTTCCACTGTTTCTAGGGTCAGGGGAGCAATACTGTAATTACTACACTTCTGAATAAAATGTGGATAATGGGAGTGCATTACACTACATGGAAAATGCCCCAACACACTAAGTGTATAGAAATACAGGCATGATGCAAGCAAAATATCCAAGGTGGAGGCACAGTATGCAGGGGGGAGTGGCACAGTGTACAGGAGCATTTCCATGTAGTTTAATGCACTTCCAATCATCCATCCACATTTTATTCAGAAGTTGAAATAATTACAGTAATGTCCCCACTCCCCTGCCATTAGACTCATAGCTACCTGCATTTCCAGCCTGACACACACATACACACACATACTTCATATATATTTAAACCCCCACATACACTGCAGACACAGTACAGCAGCAGCAAGTGATCTGCTGCACTGCACAATGACACAAGGCAGCCGGGCTCACTATCTACACACAGTGTCCAGGAATGCAGGGCTGCAGCCTGCAGGAGCCATCAGAAGCTTCATCTTCATTGTCACAGGAGAAGGTGGGCGTGGCTTCATCACTGCTGCCCGCGCTCTGTGTGTTGGGTCTGTCCTGCCTGACATCATGTGGAGGGCGGGCCCAACATCAGTCATCCTGTGGCTACATGCAGATTATAACAGGTGGAATACCGTGGGTGGGCCAGGGGAGCCCCGGCCCCCTGTACAGACAGTAGTGAGAATGGGTGGGCAGATTGCTGGACTCCCTGTGCACAGATAGAGACTCGCTGCTGGCCAGGGGGGACAGGCTCGGGGGCAGGCCCTGCTCCGTGATGCAATCAGACATGCCTGTTACAGTCATAGCCAGGCCCCCTCTCCCTTATGAAAATGGCCATGCCCCCTGTAGGGAGGCCCGAGACCCCTGACTTCGGGCAGACCTGTCACCCCCTGATGGCGAGCATGAGTGCATGGTATTGAATAGCGGCAGTCTTGTAAAGTTTTACCAATGTTTTGAATATTTGAGACAGCAAGAGGTGCAGCGGTTAGATGTGACGGGGATGGGCAGCGGTGGCATGGTGCATTAGGTCTCAGTGGCAACAAAGTGTCTCGGCTGTTGCGTGTGGTGTATTGGGTAGAGTGACCAGCTCCAGAGCATGTGTAGTGCACATTCTGAAGATAGCCAGTACACCCAATAATACCCCACAATGCACAGGACCGGAAAAGATGTGCGCCTGCACGTCATACCAGGAAAGAACTGCCCACAGGTTTTAAATGTGGAACCACACTTCTGAATTCATTATCACACTCACCGGGGCGTGATACCACCGAGCGAGGGGGGAGAATGGACCCGGAGTGAACACCCACATGTCGCCTACACATCTACATAATGGGGGTATATGAAAGTCATAAAAAGGTTTTTTTAGGGTATGTGCCAACAGGACGTTTTTTAAGCAGTAAACCTGTACTGGTTTCAAGGATCCTAGAGTCCCTGCTAAGAGATTTGCTGCATTCAGGTCCTGCGTTTTTATTGCAATTTTTGTGCATTTTTCCTGCACTTTTGATGTGTTTTTGATGCTGCATTTTTCCTGCATTTTTGCCTTTGAGTGCAGCAAAAATGCAGGAAAATTGAACATGTCAATTCTCTCCCATCCGCAGCAAAACCAGAGGGATTTGACAGTTCTTGACTCTTGCAAAACCAATGTGTGGGCACAGCGTTTCTGTGAAACACATTGGTTTTGCTGGGAATCCGAACTGCAGGAACAAATTAGCATACATTACCATAAAACCAATGGTAAACTGCATGCAGAAGCAACAGCAAAAACGTCCTGTGGGCACATACCCTTACAACTATTGTATTTCACATTTATGTCAGACAGGGAGGATTAGGGTGTAGTAGGAAGCTGCAGGGACAGGTAGTGATAGGTTTGGGGGCATAAATTACCTGACAGGTTCCCTTTAAACTGTATGAATTGAATCAAACATTTTGTATATCCTAGCTTAAAGAGATTGGCCCAGCACTAACTAAATATAGAATGTTTAAAAATAATAAGGCAAAAGATTTAACCCTTAAACAGGATGTTTATTAAAATATAATACACTAAAAAAGTTTAAAATGTGCATGTATCACTATACAGTTGAGCATGCTACAGTGCACTAGCACGATAAAGAATCAAATCATAAAAAAGGTCAGATATTTACAACGTAGGCTCTTTAAAATGAGAGATATTCTTGTAATATATGTTCAGGAATTTAGGCTGTAAATTGTACCCTGAGGAAGGTGCTGGGACGGCACCGAAACGCATCAGTAATAAAGGAGCATCTTTCAAGGAGCCTTGTCTCCCATGTCTTTCATCCTTATGGCAGCATGGATCATACAAGCACTAAACCATTTTTGGATTTCTGGATGCGACACCACTTTGCACGTGGAAGTGCAGATCCAGCAGCAGCTGTCCAGGTGAGCATACTGGTTGTGAGTCATCACAACCGAACCAGGTGAGCACATATACTCACGGGTGGATTATTTTATCTAAATGATACGACCCAATTGCGCCTCTTGTCTTTTCTTTTAATCTACTTACTTTATGTAGATGCCAGGCACCGCTCGCTGTCCTCAGGCTTCCCTCCGCAGGCCTTGCTCCCAGCTAGAGCTCACACTGCTGCTGATCCTCTGGCTCCTGCCAGCGGTCTAGTCACGTGTGGTGCACTTCCAGGTTATAGAGTAAAATGAACGCGCTCCTCCGTTCTCCTGTATGGCGCCGCCCATGCGCTGTGCGCGCTGCCCAATGACTTCCTGGACACCCGGCGTACAGCGCATGTGCGGCGCCATACAGGAGAATGGTGGTGCGTGTTCATTTTACACAGTGAGGGGAGGCAGCAGCAGGCGAGCACGATGATTGACAACAGGGGGGCGGGTCAGAGGAGCACGAAACCCCGCCTCCCGGTCACCGGTCGTCTTAAGTGTAAGCATTTATCTAAGTGCATATTTCATTGTATATAGGTCATCAAAAGGCTATAGACATCTTCTCTGAATGCAGCCTTAGTGCTGCAGAAGGTGGCTATTTTAGCTTTTGATGTCCGAGGGGGGTGACAGGTTCGCTTTAACGATGTTGCTTCAGTAGTGCCACATAATCTTCTTTCTTCATCATGCCAACTATTTTGTGATGTTAAACAGTCCCTCCTGTAGCAAAACTACGTCTCAAGATGAAGCTGCCACCCATGTGTTTCACAGTTGGGATGGTGTTCTTAAGCTTCCAAGCTTCTCTTTTTATCTTCCAAATGTAACAATGGTAACAGTTCAATTTTAGTTTCGTCAGGCAACAGGAAATGTCTCCAAAAATGTAGTTTTTTGTTCCTGTGTGCATTTGCAAAAATTAATCTTTTTTTTTTTAATGTTATTTTTGGAGTAATGGCTTTTTCCTGGCAAAGTGGCTTTCCAGCTTATGTTGATGCAGTACTCGTGTCACTGTGGATAATGACACAATCTTTCCAAGCTTCTGCCATCATCCTTACAAGGTCTTTTGATGTTGTTCTTTGGTTCATATGCCCATGTCGGACTAAAGTACGTTCATCTCTGGGGCACAGAACCCGCCTCCCTCCTAAATGGTATGATGACTGGACATTCCCATTTTGTTTGTACTTGCATATAATTGTTTGTAAAGAAGAACAAGGCACCTTCAGGTATCTGGAAATTGCATTTTAGGATGAAGCAAACATGTGAAAGTGCACAATTTTCTTTCTGATATCTCGGCTGATTTATTTAGACTTTCTCATAATGCTACTCAAAGCAGTGTATTTAAGGAATGCATTAAAATACATCCACATGTGTGTCTCTAATTAAGTAAGGTCTTATGGGCTGCCCCAAATTGTTTAAAGGCATAGATATCATAGTGTGTGTACATTTTTCACTTTAAAACCAACAAAAAAATATATAGTGAACAAAATAACCTAAAATAAATGAAAAAATGAATTGCAAAATGCATAAAAATAAAATAGGGTGCATAGTGACATTATTTGATCAAAAAATGTACAAGCTCTTCCACCGTGTCAAGGCGACCCCATCGTGACAGTCCCTACCAAGCAGTGTTAAAATTTTACCATATGTCCTGAGACGTGTGTATGGCAAGGAATGAGTAGGCCTGGGTCAGAGAACACCAGTAGTAGGAGGCTATACACATTAAATAATGTCCAGCTCATAAGGTACACCACACCTAAGTTTGCAATGACTGCAAAATAACATAAGGAAAATAAAAAAAAATATGCCTTAAAACATTTTCTCTCTCTCATTATTCTGGGATTAGTCAAATATTAATAATTATGGTAAATCTAATTGACCTAAAATGGGAAAGGTTTATTCTGATTTCATGTCAGATAGTGAGAAAAACAAGGATATGTGTCTTTTTATATAGTTTATGTAAACGTCTGGTTTCAATGGTAAATACAGGAGCATCTCAATGAATTAGAATTTCATCAAAAAGTTGATTTATTTCAGTAATTCAATATATAAAGTAAACCGCATATATTATATAGAGTCATTACAAACAGAGTCATCTATTTCAAGTGTTTATTTATGTTAATGTTGATGATTATGGCTTACATCCAATAAAAACCCAAAGGTCAGGACCTCAGAAAATTGAAGTAGGGAGGATGAAGGGTTAAAAACCACACTCCCGTATTCCACGAGACATCAAAGAGTGAATATAATATTGATTTATTAGTCAACGCGTTTCAGGACTCCATGAAATGCCTTGAAATATGGCAATATGATATTAATTTGTCCTAAGGGAGGGCCAGGGAGCCCTGATATGCCAGGTGACTAATAAATCAAAATTATATTCACCCTTTGATGTCTTGTGAAATATGGCAGTGTGGTTTTTAACCCTTCATCCTCCCTACTCTGTATGCAGCACGCTGGGGACTGCAGTAGCCGTGATATGCTTTTGTAGTGGTTGTGACTCTCACAACCACACAAGGATCTTTTGACCTGTTTTATGCAAAAATGGACCTTGACTTTATAGTTCGAGATGACCAAAAGAAAGAAGGAAAAGACAACTCCAACTGCTGCACATATCAATTATCTGCTGCCCTGTTTTCCAGGAGTTTTATGACTCTTTTGTCTGCAATCAAACATGGAATCATTGAAGAAAAGGTATGATTACATTCAGCATCCCAGTGTCTATGAGGCACTGGCTTCAATTTATTGTCCTAAATCCTGCTGGTTGGTTCCCTTTAAATTGCAATGTCCTGCACATGAGGTAAGGAACATAGCTATATCAGGAGAACTATACCACATTTCTAATTGGAGGTATTTACAAATTATATTGTTATTACACCTAATACATATTGGGATAAAATCTTGGAGATGGGCATATCCTTTTTGAAGTGTTTAAACTGCAAGCAAATTACATGTTTTATGAAAAATTAGACAAATATTGAATTAAAAAGGATGAAGTGTATAAAATGCTATACTGTATGCCTACAGTCTATTACGCAATTTTGCTACAATCAATGTATTGGGCTACCATGGTAGAACAAAGTCACCTTTACCAGGACTGTCCCCTTATATTTTAGGCCAACAACATTCAATATACTATTACATGATTTGATGCTACTATTCAATGGTTATCATACAAAACAATCACTTGTAATTACCACTGAAGCTCTTGAGTTCCAGCAGAGACATAGGAGTGGATTGTACAATGTCTAATTTCTAGGTTGTTCAAGAAGTGAAGGAGTTAATTATGCTCAGCCTCATTAAGTGTCATTAAACATTTATATCATTCAAAAAATAATGGTACTGTTCTGAATTATGTGTTGTTTGCAATGATAAAGACAAGAATTTCTCATTTGTGTTATCTTTTCAGGAGAAATGGTTTCTATGCTCTTGTAAAGAGTGGGTTGCTTTTTAGCTTTTTACTAAACATGTAATTGCTTATTAATACAGTTTCTGTGTTTGTATTTTTGTACAATGACAATACAATAAATACCCACTGTTCTTAAAGAAACAGGTGTAGGAAGTATTCCCTTAACCGTTTCAATACAAATTTATACGCGTTATGTTGCACATTTGTGTCACATGACCGCTGGAAGGCGCCGAAAGACACTAAAGAATAGTTAAAGCATGCGGTGATCAAACTGTGAGTGTTCAGATATTGTAGTCACATAGTGACTAAAGGAGGTTTAAAGGAGGGTCAATATTGAAATAAATGCCCTACTGGGTATGAATGAAATGTAGTATAAATAAGAAACAATAATAACATAGAATACCAAAGCGTGGAATGACTTCTTTTGCAGCAGCAACGTGGTCAATCAGAAATGGCCATCTCCTTTATTCCTCAATATATTTGTAGATGAAGTTTTCCTTATATCCGGGGGTGTGACTACAGCAGATGTATTCTCCATGAGCATATAACGGAGTTGTGACATACACAACATAGGCAGGTCAGCACCCCCTCAGGTCCCCCTACTGTCCTCTTTCCTATGCTATGTGCACTTGTCTCTTTTTTCTCTTCTAGATTTGCACACTGGTACTCCAAGATGTTGCTGCTATTACTAGCTCTCGTGTACTATAACAGCTTGATTACTTTACAGATTATATTTTTTCATTTTTGATCCTTTGGTGGATTTTTTTTTACTGGTCCATACACTGACACTGATGAGTATATGATTTCCTTCTGCTTTCTCCTGCAGAGTTAGCCATGGGTTCTTTCCTTTCTCTTAGGGTACTTTCACATCTGCATTTTTCAAATCAAGCAAGATTCTGCCTTTTGCTAAAGATTCCGGATCCAGCAACATTGTGTTACTGCCCAATGCATTTTGGATGATGTTCTCGAAATGTGCTTTACTTTGCGGTTTCATCTGGATCCAGATAAATTTGGCACTTCAGTTTTGTTTTAAAACTTCATTTAGCAGCGGTTTTTGTCCAAGCCCGAAGTGTCGGATTTGTCCGCATCCGGATGAAACCGCAAAGCACATTTCGAGAACTTCATCCAAAATGCATTGGGCAGTAACGCAATGTTGTGGGATCCAGAATTTTTCAAAAAAGGAGGAATCTTGCCTGATTTGAAAAACGTAGATGTGAAAGTACTCTAAAAACCAGATGTAGAAAAGATCTGCTTTGAGTGAAAGTCTGAATTTGAAATCAACGCAGCTGTGAAAGTAGCCTTAGGCTAGGGTCACACTTTAAACCAGAATTGCGTTCACCGCATCCAGATCCGGATGCGGTGAACGCAATTGCGTTCACACACAATTTTACAAAAAAATGTGTGGTTGGAACCGCAATGCGGTAACCGGATTGCTCCGGATGTGCCGCAGGGATGAGCAAACTGTTAAATCTGTGAAAAAACCTTTAATATTAATAATAATAATTGCTCCCTTCATGTCTCTAGGTGGTGCCCAACCCCCCTAGAGACATGGTGCCTAGGTGGGCATGTGAGCAGTGCTGTAAAATCGAAACCAGGTGACATTTGTCTTATTGCCGCCAAATTCATGAAATACACACCGCCATAAGGAGGCAATTTGGCAGCAATATTTCCAGGACAAAATATCGCCGCCAAAAATGTCTCCAGTGGTTGTGGCGTGAGAAGGTACCCTTAGGGAACTTGAAACTATGATTGTCTGGTCACTTGTGCTATGTCCAGCAATAGCACCAGCATTTATTGTTCCACCACCCCAACCCCTTTGTATACCAGACCACTGCCCTTCCCTCATAACCCCCGTCTCTCATATCATTGAAGGAGAGGTTACTTGTCTTTTTTCCATATCACACCTCACAGGGACACACACACACCACAAAGAGACACACACAGCACTGATACACACACACCACACAGACCCCCCCCACAGGGACACACACACATACACACCCTATAGGGACACATGCACTCACCCCACAGGGACACACACACACACACCACAAAGAGACACACACAACAGAGACACACACCACACAGACCCCTACCCACACAGGGACACACACATACACACCCTATAGGGACACATGCACTCACCCCACAGGGACACACACACACCACAAAGAGACACACACAACAGAGACACACACCACACAGACCCCCCCCACAGGGACACACACATACACACACCCCAGGGACACACACACCACACAGACAGACACAGATGTGCACAAATCACCTCACACAACTAGCCTCATACGTGTGCTATCTTTAATTTCCAAACATAAACATCTGATTAAAAACAGCCAATGTGCAACACATATGCCATATAGGGAATTAATGCAGATGTCAGTCACATGAGCTGTCTATTATGTGCATGCGTGAGGTAACATATACTGCCCGGCCAGGGGGAGGGTTTACTGGTGGCTGGAGATTTATTAGTCTGCCTATAGCAATCAATCATAGCTCAGCTTCTATTTTCCTACAGGTCATTAATATGACATATTCAAATTCTATTTTGTATATTTATTAACCCGGGCGTAGCCGGGTACTACAGCTAGTAAGTAAATAAATTGCAATAGTGCATAAAAATAAAATAGGCTACTTGGTGACATTATTTTGATAAAAAAAAATAAAAACCATCCCACACTGTCATGGGACCTCATCAGGATGGTCCTAACCTAGCGACGTAACTGTGATAAGGGCTGAGCAGGGCCCAGGACCCAACAGAAAACACCCAGCAATGGGAAGCTATGTACACATAATATTCAGCTCATAAGGCCACACCTTAAATTGCAATGACTGCAAAAATACATACAGAAAATCAAAAGCTGAAGTGGACCATAAGAATAACCTTGCAGTATGTTGGTGTATGTTCACACAGGCTTAAAGAAAGCAAAACAAAAAAAAAGAATCGAAAGTGAGCAAATACCCTAAAATAAGTAAATAAATTCCAAATCCATAAAATTAAAATGGGGTACTTGACTATGCATTCACACATATCAACAGAGACGCTTCACTTCCCAACTGTCAGTTTCACGCACCACAGATGCATTCAAACCCCACCTTGTGGCCTCAGATGCCACTCCTATACTGAATGAATGTGATCCAAATTTAGTTAACATCCAGTCCCAAGGCCACTAAGCACTTTTTAAAAACAGCTATAAATTGGAAACTAGAAGATAAACAAACTGTAAGCGGTCTAATTGGAGGCGCTCAGGCACAAAGGAAGCAGGCACTGGGATGGTTTTTCAACAGACCTTTATTCAGACTCCCCTCCTACTCCACAACATGTTTCGATAGATAGCTAGCTAGATAGATAGATAGATAGATAGATAGATAGATAGATAGATAGATAGCTAGATAGATAGATAGATAGATAGATAGATAGATAGATAGATAGATAGATAGATAGATAGATAGATAGATCTATCGAAACATGTTGTGGAGTAGGAGGGGAGTCTGAATAAAGGTCTGTTGAAAAAACATCCCAGTGCCTGCTGCCTTTGTGCCTGAGTGCCTCCAATTAGACCGCTCACAGTTTGTTTACCTTCTAATATAAATCCCTCTCCGAGGGTAAAGCGGCAGGGAGCAGCTAGGCACAGAGTGCAGCTTAACGTGAGGACCTGGCGTCGCCTGGCAACAGGAATTTTAACTGAAGGACCTGCGGTGACGTGACCAGAGCCCCCGGAGCACGCGGTGTGCGGATGAGCTAGAGCCTGTGAAGGGCGCCTTATCAAGTGTATTACAGGTTGTGCGGGGACAGCACAACCCGATAAGGTGAGTGGCCACCTATTGGTACGCCACGCTAAATAAAGCCCCCCTGGTAACCGCACTATTGCGCCCCTTTCTCTCTCTTTTCTCTTGCATAAATTGGAAACTGTCTGTGGCCAGGGTCACATTTGATAGCGCAATTGTGTTCACCGCATCCAGATCCGGATGTGGTGAACGCAATTGCGTTCACACACATTTTTTATGAAAAATGTGTGGAGGGAACCGCAATGCGATAACCGAATTGCTCCGGATGTGTAATCTGGAGCAATCCGGTTACCATACAGTTTGCTGTGCAAAAAGCTTTAATATTAATAATAATTGTGCCCATCATGTCTCTAGGGGGTGCCCACCCCCCCAGAGACATGCTACCTACTCAGATGGAATTAGAAACACACACACAAAAAAAAAAAACTCTACACATAGACCTAATTTTAGATATGATATAAACATATCTATTGTAGTGTAAACAACGGACTTATATATATAGGGCTAATCGTTATATTACAAAGAGACCCAAAGAGAAAAACAATCAAAACAGCCCAATTTTTTATCAAAAAGTGAAAAAACTTTATTTTAAAGATGTGCTTGACAAATATCAATCAATAAAATAGGTATATGGTGTAAACATTTTATGGTCCTATCAACCAGCTTTGTGCAAATATACATATAATTTACATCTCATAATCCATTTACGGTATCTCAACTTCATTTATATTTAAACAATAGCTGTAATAGACACTTTACAACAGGCATTAATATCTTACATATCATTTAAGGGCAGGAGAATCCAAATGATAAACCCACAAGGTGTCCTGTATCTGATCAAACCTCCCCATGTATGGGAATATTAGTGTCAGTATACAGGGCAATATATTCTATTCTTCTATCAAAAACACCACAATTTAAGGCAGATAGAATATGCCATTAATAAAGCCCACTGGCAAAAGTTGTGATATATTTTCAAATTGATGGGTGTCTTTCAGAATGATCAATATAGTAGCTTATCATAATACCTCTACTCAGATGGGCATGTAATGTGTTAATATCTCATGTACAGTAAGCTGGCTCCTGGCGGCTCTGTACAATTTTCTGAATGAAGCCGCGGCTCCACTGACAGCGGTGCGCATACTATACGTAATGTACATATAGTATGTGCGCTGTTCAAGGTTCTGTACGCATTTACAGTAGATCTATGGGCTGCGCAGCGCCATAGATCCACTGTAAATGCCTACAGGACCTCGGACAGTGGCACATACTATACGTACATAACGTATAGTATGCGCACCGCTGACAGTGGAGCCGCGGCTTCATTCAGAAAATTGTACAGAGCCGATAGGAGCCGGCTTACTGTTCATGAGATATTAATACATTACATGCCCATCTGAGTAGGTAGCATGTCTCTAGGGGGGTGGGCACTCCCTACAGACATGATGGGCACAATTATTATTAATATTAAAGCTTTTTTTACACTTTCAAAACTTTGCTTATCCCGGCGGCAGTAGACGGTAACCGCATTGCTCAGGATTACACATCCGCATTGCGGAGGCTAGAACCGCTCCAAAAACTGCAGCCTGCATGATTTTTCATGCAGGCTGCAGAGCCGGATGCGGAATCCGGATTGCAATGGGCTCCTATGAGGAGCGTTTCCTGATGCGGTTTTGAGCTTTTTAAAAGCTCAAAACCGGATCAGGATTTGAAATTTCAACCGCAGTTGTGACCCCAGCCTGTCTGAGCCTAGGTAATATTTTCTCTTCCCATTACAATTTTTTATTACTCCTGAATTCAGTAATACTATTGTTTCATTTTTACATAGCTCTTTATCTCTCACTAAGGCTAGGGTCAGACTTGCATGTGTTTTTTAGGGTTGCTTTTTCCAGCCTGCGTTTTTGGGCTGCATTTTTGCTGTTAGGTGTAGGGCAGCCTTAAAAAACGCATGCAAAAACACATGCAGAAACGCATGGTACCATTTAGTGCCATGCAAAAACGCATGCGATTCCCATAGGGCCCCATGTTAAAAAACGCATACGTTTTTGGAATAGCACCAGAAAATGCATCTTGCTGCATTTTGTGGTGCTGAGCCAAAAACGCATCCCAAAAACGCATGGCACTTTAGACATGCGTTTTTGGCATTGGGGCATGCATTTTTTGTATGGGGGTCTATGGATGCATTTTTCCATGCGTTTTTCACAAAAGACAAGTGTGAAAAATGCATGGAAAAACTGCAAGTGTGACCCTAGCCTAAGATCTCTATCAGCTACTTGCTCTGCACATACCTGACTGGGCGTAGGAACCGTATATATGTATATATAGATATATCAAGTGGTAGAGCTTCAGGGCACTAAGTGGCAGTATCAACCGTCATGCTTCGGGAAAATTGCCCTATAGGCACGTCCTTCCCTGGTGGTGCTAATCCACAGCACAAGTAATAGTAGATATATGAAGACATCGGACCCGTAGAAGCAAATTGTCTTGCGAAACGGCGTCGTCGTCCGCCCTCCGTGGTCACCTCCCTGCACCCTGTCATGAAAGAGACCACTGCTACACAATACTGGTGAGTGCTGCCTCTTTCTTCATATATCTGTATATATAGATATACTCTCTACTTAATAGCATCATAACTGGGGCAACAGCGCACCTTACCTTCACTTTGTTGGGTCTACAAGCACACAGATTCTGATTATCTCATTATCTTGTAGTCTGCGTATCCTACCAATTCTCCATATAAGCCACATCATGCGAATACCTTCTACCTACCCCCGCTGTGAATATCTTCTATTTGAGGTATTTAGCATCCTTCCACTTATTTTCATATCAGTTAATTATGATGCTCAATAACTTGACTTAGGGTGCTTTCACACTGGCGGTTTTGCATGGATCCGGACAAAAAAATGCATCTGCCGCAAGTGCCACCTAACGGCAGTACTTGCGGCGTGCTTGCGGCAAGCCCCATGCATTGTCTATGGGGCTTGCGGTAAGTGTGGGGCAGACGCGGCAAGTGCGGTTTCGGCTGTTGCGGCAGATGCAGCCGTGAAAAAAAACGCAGTCAGCGGTGTTTTTCTTTTCACGGCCGTATCTGCCGCAACTGCTGAAACCGCACTTGCCGTGTCTGCCACACACTTACCGCAAGCCCCATAGACAATGCATGGTCCTTGCTGCAAGTGTGCCGCAAGTGCTGCCTTTATGCCAGATCCGGGCAAAACCGCCAGTGTGGATATGTCGAGCCCCAGGCCCTGGGGTACTTGGGTACCAGACTCGGTGGGTGTATAAGGGGTGTCACGGGTGGCAGTGCCTGATCCCGTGGCCTGGGTGACACTTCAAAAAGGGTGTATTTACAGGGGATAAGAGTTTGTCATGTGACGCCACCTGTAGTTCCTGATGATGGGTCACCAGCGCCGCCATAGTCCGCCGGAGGCAGATGGTAGTGCTGCTGAGTTAGCAAAGCTCCCTACAGGCAGAGCTATTCCTCCGGGGCAGCGTTCCTGCAAGGGAACAGGTTGATGTAGAAACTCACACACAGGCAAAGTCACTTTTTCCCGGGTATTTTACTGTCAACTTGTAGCAGCATCATACAAAGTTCACAGTCCAGCATCAGATGTTAAAATAACAGGTAGCTCAACGGGTGTCTGCAAGTGGATCCCAAGTGGTGTGGTGGAACCCATGGTGTACCCTAGTTGACGAACCTGTGTCCTTTCTTCCCCGCCTAGGATGGGCCTATACCCAATGGCTCTGTGTAGGTAGTATTGGGGGTCCTCTCCCTCGTGGTGAGGAAGCAGCCAGACTGCTCCATCTGGCAGGGTGCTGTGGCGATATACGGACCACAATAGCCGGTTTCTGACTGCAAAGATGGACTTTGGCCAGATCCTCGGGCCCGGCGTTCCTGTGGTAGACTGGAGATTCCCCTGGAGTATAGTTGCTCTACTCTGGGGATCTCCCTTTCTCTCTAGGGCCTCTTTCAGGATCTCCTGAATCCCCTTCTCCTTTCCTCCGGTTCAGCTTGAAACCGTCCGGGTAAACCTTCCACTTTGTTCCACTCTCTTTCCAACTTTCCTCCTTCTCCGACTGTCACTGTCTAGAGAGAGACTACTGTTTCTCCTAGCTGGTCATTCTTCTGAAGACCTCCTTTATCCCCATAGATGTGAATATATCCCCTTCCGGGTAACCTCCCATCGCTCAGCTAATGTGGGATTGCTGGGAATGGGTCCCACCCACCAACCTGGGGTCCATTTGCAGCTGGATCAACTACACCTCTTTTACGGGTGCAATACCCCTCTGTGATGCCTGACTACGTGGGGCACAACAAAAGCACCCTTATACCTGTATTTTTTTGGGTCATTAATGCGATCTTGTTCTTTGACTATATATACATACTGATGGTATATGTATATTTTCTCTGTTATACTGTACTCACTTATGTCATTTTTGTATGTTTAGATTATGACTTGTATAGATCCAAACCCCTGATGAAAGTCAAATGTGACAAAAGCAATTGTGTTATCGACCCCAGGCACATGAGGTACCTGCAGCCAAACATTCAAATGCAAACACCGCTATTCCAAATGTCACGTCAGGCTCACCACTGGAGGTGACTTATCCGACATGTGGTTGATGCTTTGCACCACATTCATGCTGTTACTCAGAAACATGACCTTCTTGTTTCTCTTTGCTGCTCCCCACACAACTAATAACACCACATTAGGAAACAATTCTAAAAGCACCAGGTTTTTACTCAAATCACTTCTCCTCTATCCACACTGAATGACTGTTATAACTCTCAAGAAACTGCGCCCATAAGTACAAATCAGCTTTGTGTCCAGCATTTAGATGCATGAAATACCTTGTGCGAGAAAAGGCCGTCGTCGCCCTTCTCAACTTCCTTGAAAAGATCTGACCCATCAGCAAAATTCTGAACGCAAAATTAAGTTTGCCTAATAATGACTGCAACTGTAGCAACTGTATGTTGCATGCTAGCGTCTACGCTATGGCCGTCCTCAAATCTCCCAACTTTTCTGGTAGAGCCGACATTCCATCCAGTCCATGTTCAACTCAATCCCTAAAAAACACAAGTAGGCAGTCGATCCTCTGTCTTGCAGGACTAGCCAATGGGATCCCGAACCTCTCCGCTACCTTTTTTATAATCCTCAAAAGTACTGAACATAATGGGGACTCCGCTGGTCCAATACACAAAACGTTGTCTAAATAGTGCAAAATGGACTTGGCACCTGACTCCTTCCTGACCACCCACTCTAAAAGAACTAAATTATTCAAAATACACACATGAGATTAAACAACCCATGGGTATACAACAATCAACATAATAACTCCCATCCCAATAACATCCTAGTAAATTAAAACTATCAGAGTGGACAGGTAATAAACGGAAAGCCGCGTATATGTCCATTTTTGCCAATAAGGCCCTTTTTCCATAACATCGGACCCATTCGACAGGTCTGTCAAATGAGACATATGAAATAGAATCCAATTTAGGATCGATCCCATCATTTACCAATGCTCCTTCCAGACACGACAAATGCTGAATCATCTGGAACTTATTGGGTTCTTTCTTCAGGACCAGGCCCAATGGAGAAATCTTCAATTGCTGTAAAAGAGGGGTCTGAAAAGGTCCCACTGCTGTGCCTATTTCTACTTCCTTTGTTAAATTTTCCAAAATGACCTCTGACCATAACCTAACCGATTTCAAAATATGAATTATGACAGGTTCCTTTCATACCACTGCCAGAATCTTAAACCCAAAACAAAAACTATCCCATAGTAAACTTGCTGTCTCCTTGTCTGGATAGCATTCCATCTGCTCTATTCTCACTAGCACTAGCTGCTCTATTCTCACTAGCATAATTCCTCTTACCAATAGCTTGTCCTTAATTTCCCTTTCCTTTTCTGAAACACCTTGAAAAGCTGAACACTCATATTTGAATCTACAAGCCACGCCAAAGCTGCACTCTTTATCATTGAAATGTCAGCACAATCCTTTAGGGGTCTCTGCCAGAGGTCCCCCACTGCTTGATCATCGTATCATAACCAACCTCCTATCACACTCACTAATATAGAGAATGCTTGTAGCCTATTGGTAAAGGTATGGGTACCTTTACACGCCGCTACTGGAGGATGGATACAACCCGCTACTTCACGTGCACGAGCACGCAAAAACGGTTACAAATGGTCAACGCACCATCTTTACACGCCGCCACAAGGTGCACTACGCTACGCTACATCTACAGCTAGATACATCGCTGGGTGTCTCAAGTAGCCATCTGTAGCTCATTTACACACCGCTACAACCAGCTACTATGGGCGTACCTGGTGCAGCAGGGACAGCACATAGGCGTGCTCCAATTGTGGATTACGAGACGTCCGTACGCTGATAGGAGAAAGCAAAAATACCATGATTGGACAGGCATCGCAGGAGGCAGATTAATACTTGACGCTCGAGCAATTGTGTAGTGTGACTCGTCAGCTCCTTAAATATGCCGCCCTGTGCGGCGACAACCAATCGCAACGCAGGAGCTTCCTCCAATGATCGCTGAAGGGGGCGCGGAAACCCGGACCCTGTGTCACACCCCAGCTACATAGCATGGTGTCCACAGTTCCCTTCTGTGGGTTCTTTACACGCCGATACAGCTCGCTACAATCGGCGATGTAGCCATCTGTTTATGGGCAGTGCACGGATACAGAGGTATCTGTAGCCGGCTGTGTCGTCCCGTCTTCACACGCCGCTATTACGGGCGATATTGCCGCGACAAGCTACAATCGTAGCCTGTAGCGGGTTGTATGCATCCTGTTGTGGTGGCGTGTAAAGGTACCATTTGGGTTATTAAACTGTATCTATTCCACTCTTCCTCTACCTCTTACTTTATACTCTTATCCGGTTTTATGCGATGCAAATTAAACTTCTCCAAATTTAATAGAGGAAATATTTCCACTTGCTCTTTCTTCCATATTATCTCCTTTACCTCTGGTTTTAAGTGTACCCCTAATGTCCCATCAAAACAAACATAAATCTCACCTGGGGACCTATCATCCATTCTAACCATATCCAAACTATGAGTATGACTCAGATCAACCTTTGCGTGTGTCCCTTGAAGTTCGTCATCAGACTCATACCCAGACGTCGCCAAGTCTTCTTCCAATTTGACAGTTGCATACTCTGCAACCAAAGATTCCATGTATCTCCAACTGAGTTCCTATATCCCAGGACCTGTTGTTCTGCAGCAGAAGATATAGAGTCATTAGCATCTCTGCGTTATCATAGAGCTGGAGACTGCATGCATGTAAATTGCATACTTGTGGATATGTGACCTCCCACTCTCACTGATGACACCAGAGAATTCTGACAGCGTGTAGTGTGCGAAGTATGAAAATTTAGAAGTTTGCATAAAGTAAGTGCAGACTCATCACAAACTTGGGACAACCCTTTTTTAATGTTCCTAGCAAATAAAAACATAGTAACCCTTAAGTTATCAGACGACACAACACTTTATTTATTATCATAGCCATGTACATTGTAATCTTCAAAGTTATGGATTGTTACATGTGTATAAGATCAGAATCAGTAACAGCACAGGAATACATCACCAGACCCACCAGAGGTACAGAAATACATATACATATAACCCCATCAATACAGAAACACAGCACCAAAAACCGTCATCAGTACAGGAATACATCACAAGAAACATCCGATTTACAGAAATACATAACTAGAGCCACCTAATATACAGAAAACAGAATCACACCCACCATCAGTGCAGAAATTTGTCATCAGAACCACCTTTGGTACATGCTAAAACAATTGATATGTCAGATCAGCCCCATATATATATTTATATCACCAGAACCTACAACTCCCAGTATGTCCTTAACAATGATAAGGGGATGCTGGGAGATGTGGTTACCAGTCATCATCAAACCAAAAAGAACCACAATACTGATGAGAATTAGTCACCATCACAAATAATTATTTACATCCAGGTACCTTATGGATGACCTTGCCTCTGATCAGGATCATTCACTTTCTTTTGTTCATCTTGTCCAGATGCCATGATGACTTTTCACATCCATATCTTGTCTCTGCAGACTTCCATCTTCTCTGGTTTTCTGCAGCACATCCCTGCAAGGTACCCTTAAAAATAAAAGAGTGATGAAAATGCTCCTGAATTAAAATATTTGCCCTATGCTGTGCATCTGAATAAAAAATTGCTCTTTACTGTGTTCCCTGCACAAAATATGATATACACACTGTCCTTCATATGATACATGCCTTGCAAGCTGCGCCCTGCTTTCCATATTGGGCTCTCTGGTCATACTGTCCTCTCACACTGTGCTCCCCAACCCCAATACTGCCCACTGTTTACACTGTCCCCCATATCATAATCACCCTCCTTCCGCATACTGTTTCCTTTTGGCTGTGTCCTCACATTGTCCCCACATGCTGCTCCCTCTCTATATATCCTCAGACTATTCAGTGTCTATTCTGTGCCCCTTCATGTTTTTCTCAACCCACACTGTCTTCTCACTACCTCCACATTCATCTACCCTCACTCCTCATGCTGTGTCTGCAGTCATCCCACCTCAATCATCATACTATGTGCCCGCAGCCATCTCCCCCTCACTCCTTCATGCTGTGTCTGCAGTCATCCCACCTCAATCTTCATACTATGTGCCTGCAGCCATCTCCCCCTCACTCCTCATCTTGGACCCTCAAATCTACTCCCTGGTTTCCCATACTGCCCTCCTCATACAGTGCCCATCACACCTTTGCTCTGTATTCTGTGTCTTCAAATTCCCCTTTCCTGTTTGCTCCCTATACTGTGTCCACATACACTCCTCAACCCTCTCCAATTCCGCTAATTACATTAAATCTTTGGTGTGTTCAGCTCCACTGGAGTGCTTATCACCAATGGTAGATGCTAAAATGTATGGCCTCCTTCTAGGTATGACATAATTTCCATCATGTAATAGGGGTGTGTATTGATTTCTCAATGCGCTAAGAGATGACATTGTCTCATGCAGCCTGCCATTTGTGGATGCAGCGCATTCTAGCATCTACCTCACACTTATGGTACCTGTACACGCCGCTACTGGATGGTGGCTACAACCAGCTACTTCACGTGCACGAGCACGCACAAACGGTTGCAAACGGTACCCGCACCACCTTTACACGCCACAACAAGGTGCGCTACAGTAGGTTACATCTATCTCTAGATACACCGCCGGGTGTCTCAAGTTACCTTCTGCCGAGCACCTTACCTCATTTACACACCGCTACAACAAGCTAATATGGGCGGACCTGGTGCAGCAGGGACAACACATAGGCGTGCCACAATTGTGGATTACGAGACGTCCGTACGCTGATAGGACAAAGCAAGAACATCATGATTGGGCAGGCATCGCAGGAGGCTGTTTAATACATGACGCTCGAGCAATTATGTAGTGTGACTGGTCAGCTCCTTAAATATGCCTCCCTATGCAGCGACTACCAATCGTAATGCAGGAGCTTCCTCCGATGATCGCTGATGGGGCGCGGTAACCCGGAGCCTGTGTCACGCCCCAGCTACAGACCAGGTACATTGCCTGGTGTCCAGACATCCCTTCTGTTGCTTCTTTACACGCCGATACAGGTCGCTACAATTGCCTGGGTAGCCACCTGTTTCAGGGCAGTGCTCTGAAACAGGTGCTGCTACTGCCGGGTGGCTACAACCGTCTTCACACGCCGCTACCACGGGGTGAATTGCCGGTGCAAGCTACATTTCTCGCATGTATCCGGTTGTAGCCACCCGCCAGTAGCGGCGTGTAAAGGGACCCTTAGGTAAGTTGCATCTCCAGCCGGTTTCATAGTGATAATATCCCCAATCACTGACAGGAAAAAGGGCGGAGGAGGCTGGGGCTGCCTTGTGGTTTTGTTTTTGTTATCACCAAAGGAACCGATTTATGCATAGAATATCCTATCCTGAAGCCTGCCTCAATCTTTTATGCACTTTAAGTTTCTAAAAATGGCAAACAGTTAAAACAAGTAACCTGTCCATTCTTCTGGCATTTTTCACTCTGAAGACGCTCTCTCCTTTACAATACAAAACAAGTACATGGGAAAGCTTAAAAGACACCCAGAAAAAAAAGACATTTTTATAGGTTTTTTTTATTGTATAA
Organism: Allobates femoralis; assembly: GCA_033576535.1. NCBI lineage: Eukaryota > Metazoa > Chordata > Amphibia > Anura > Aromobatidae > Allobates > Allobates femoralis. The sequence goes on from JARQOC010000002.1 coordinate 237,094,807, forward strand.
GCATGAGAAAACACTAACATTTCTTCATTTTTTAATGGAATGTAAATAAAGGACAACAAAATTACAGTAAAAAAACTTCACAAAAGCTATGAGAAAACCATCCAAAAACCACAGGCTCAAAAAAAAAAAATTGAAAAAATGCTTAGGAAACAGCCAAAATAACAGAAAAGAATCTTCAGGAGAAAAAAACATTCTTCTGAAGTTCCTGAAGAGTCTGCTGCATGTAGCACTCGTTAGGTTAGCCCAAGTTTAAAAGACGTCACATGCACATAGTCACTGCGCAGAAAGTCTACGTTTTTAGTGTTGAGTTTTCGAGTCAGATTAGGAGAGTTTCTGCTTCAAAGACTCTATCTTTACATACCTTTACTGACTTTGGCTATGTGCCCATGCTGTAGATTTGGTGCAGACATTTTCTGCACCAAATCTGCATATTGTGGCAGAAAAACACACTAAATACACGCTGCATTTTTGTTGCGTATTTGGTGCAGATTTGGGACGTGCAATTTTTATTATGAAGTCAATTGCTGGAGTGGCAGAAAAACAGAAGGAGATCAACATCAACAATTGACATACTGCAGGTTTTTCCTGCAACAAAATCTGCACCAAAGCCGCAAGGGAAAAAAAGAAACGTGAGCACAGCACTTCTGATAGACTTTGTTGGCTTCAGGGTAGACATGCAGATTTTGATGCTGATTTGCTCACAAAATATATAACAAAATGCATCATGGGCACACAGCCTTAGGCCACGTGCACACACTGAGTATTTGATGAGTTTTTTACCTCAGGATTTGTAGCCAAAACCAGCAGTAGGTGATAAATACAGAAGTGGTGCAGGTGTTTCTATTAGACTTTCCTCTGATTGCTCCACGCCTGGTTTAGTCTACAAATCCTGAGGTAAAAAACTCATCAAATACTCAGTGTGTGCACGTGGCCTTACAAGACACTAAAGGTGATGCTATTTCATTCATCCTTTGATGCAGAGGACTACGTACAGTCTAGCAGATAAGATGTTTTATTGTCTCCTCATATGGAACAATCGTAAAATTACATAACAATCAATACATGTAGACCATTTTAGGAGAAATTGTTTTCACTCCAGGTTAGTATTTCCAGAAATTATACTCAGAAAATCACTGATTTAAACCACATTTTAATGTAAATTTTTTTGAAGAATATTTTAAGATTTTCTCTTTTATTATAATCTATAGTTGTACTAAATGGAATCTGTCACCAGATTTTTGCTAGCCCATCTGTGAGCAGAAAAATGTAGAGTCAGAGACCCTGATTCCAGCAATGTATTACTTACTGAGTTGCTTGATGTCATTTTGATAAAATTACAATTTTCTCTGCAGCATATGTAGCAATCATTGGAATGTGGAGTTCTATAACCGTGCCAACACCACAGATTGGCAGCTTTATACATTGTACACAGAAAGCTTTCAATCAGTGATGGAGGCAGGGTTCTATAGAGCTCATTAATATAGAGGACTACTTGACAGCAGGTAAAGTATTTCTTTAAAGGGAATAAGTCAGGTCAAAAATCCATATGTAACTGCTATCATTTTCTAATTCCTCTCTCTAAGTTCTCTCTATTCATGTATTTCTATTATTTATTCTTCCCTCCTATCATAAACTTCAAAATAAAAGATTAATTCCATCTGTCAATCACAGTGATCTGTCTGCTGTCCACTCACAAAGAATGAATATTCATGCATCATTGCACTGTCCTGCCCTCTCCTCTGATCTGTATTTTGTGTGACTCAGTGCAGAGAAGAAAGGAGGGGGGAGGAGATGTTTGCTGTTAGCTGCAGCTCTTCATGTCATTGTGTGTATCTGAGGTATTTGTGTGCAGTGTGTGCAGTCTGAGATATTTCTATGTGATTATAAGAACATTTCATCATTTGCACAGCAGATACACATACAGTGTTGGCCAAATGTATTGACACCCCTGCAATTCTGTCAGATAATACTCAGTTTCTTCCTGAAAATGATTGCAATCACAAATTCTTTGGTATTATTATCTTCATTTCATTTGTCTTCAATGAAAAAAACACAAAAAGAATTGTCCTAAAGCCAAATTGGATATAATTCCACACCAAACATAAAAAGGGGTGGACAAAAGTATTGGCACTGTTAGAAACATCATGTGATGCTTCTCTAATTTGTGCAAGTAACAGCACCTGTAACTTACCTGTGACACCTAACAGGTGTTGGCAATCACTAAATCACACTTGCAGCCAGTTGACATGGATTAAAGTTGACTCAACCTCTGTCCTGTGTACCACATTGAGCATGGAGAAAAGAAAGAAGACCAAAGAACTGTCTGAGGACTTGAGAAACCAAATTGTGAGGAAGCATGAGCAATCTCAGTGCTACAAGTCCATCTCCAAAGACCTGAATGTTCCTGTGTCTACCATGCGCAGTGTCATCAAGACGTTTAAAGCCCATGGCACTGTCGCTAACCTCCCTAGATGTGGACGGAAAAGAAAAATTGACGAGAGATTTCAACGCAAGATTGTGCGGATGGTGGATAAAGAACCTCGACTAACATCCAAACAAGTTCAATCTGCCCTGCAGTCCGAGGGTACAACAGTGTCAACCCGTACTATCCGTCGGCGTCTGAATGAAAAGGGACTGTATAGTAGGAGACCCAGGAAGACCCCACTTCTTACCCCGAGACATAAAAAAGCCAGGCTGGAGTTTGCCAAAACTTACCTGAGAAAGCCTAAAACATGTTGGAAGAATGTTCTCTCTTTTAGGGCAAAGACATCAACATAGAGTTTACAGGAGAAAAAAAGAGGCATTCAAAGAAAAGAACACGGTCCCTACAGTCAAACATGGCAGAGGTTCCCTGATGTTTTGGAGTTGCTTTGCTGCCTCTGGCACTGGACTGCTTGACCGTGTGCATGGCATTATGAAGTCTGAAGACTACCAACAAATTTTGCAGCATAATGTAGGGACCAGTGTGAGAAAGTTGGGTCTCCCTCAGAGGTCATGGGTCTTCCAGCAGGACAATGACCCAAAACATACTTCAAAAAGCACTAGAAAATGGTTTGAGAGAAAGCACTGGAGACTTCTAAGGTGGCCAGCAATGAGTCCAGACCTGAATCCATAGAACACCTGTGGAGAGATCTAAAAATGGCAGTTTGGAGAAGGCACCCTTCAAATATCAGGGATCTGGAGCAGTTTGCCAAAGAGGAATGGTCTAAAATTCCAGCAGAGCATTGTAAGAAACTCATTGATGGTTACCGGAAGCGATTGATCGCAGTTATTTTGGCTAAAGGTTGTGCAACCAAGTATTAGGCTGAGGGTGCCAATACTTTTATCTGGCCCATTTTTGGAGTTTTGTGTGAAATGATCAATGTTTTGCTTTTTGCTTCATTCTCTTTTGTGTTTTTTCATTGAAGACAAATGAAATGAAGATAATAATACCAAAGAATTTGTGATTGCAATCATTTTCAGGAAGAAACTGAGTATTATCTGACAGAATTGCAGGGGTGTCAATACTTTAGGCCAACACTGTATTACAGGTATGCAGGAAAACCAATGTTCATATAATAGAAATCTTACATGTAGCACACAGTGCAGGACAAAACACCTCCCCCTCACAGCACAGAAGGGAGGGACAGATAATAGCTTGGATAAGCGTGGATATTTAAATAACACTTATACAGCCGGACTATTCAGCTGTGAATATAATGGAGAGGACTAGTGCAGGAGCTGCCTGCAGAGTGTGAAAATGCTTATAGCATGGAAACTAGAAAGTGTACAATAATGATTTTACATGTTTTAAAAGGTCTGTCCAGGCATTATTCAAGGGTATTATTAGTATCATACTGAAAAATGACCTGACAGACTCCTTTAAGGCCTCCACTCAACGTGTGTTTTAAACAAACAAGTTCAATCCGATAAAACATTGGATTATACTCGGACCATTGTATATCAATAAGGCAGTGTCCATCTGCGATTTTTTTCCTCAGCCAAAATTGGGCCAAGGAAAAATAGAAATATGCTGCTTTTGGCAGTGAGTCACGGATCACACGCAGCCATACAAGTGTATGGGTACATGTTAAACATTGCAATGCAGTCAGATTTCGCACGACTGCCTTACGATATACGCCAAGGCTGGCAATGCAGGAGATGGGAAGATTAATCTGTCCCTCTCCTCCACAGCTGTGATCCGATCACAGGATCTGATCACAGTATAATGACACTTGGCTCCCACTTCCAGCAGAGCAGCAGCCGAGGATCATTAACATATCGCATCCAATGCTTACGCATCGGATGCCATACGCTGATGGAACCCCGGCCTAATAATAATCTCCTGCAGATAAAACTGTGATTTTATCAAAACTACACTAAGTAGCCCAGTAAGGCTGCTTTCACATCAGCGTTTATTTGAAATCGCGGCAGATGCGGTGAAAAAAACGCATCTGCCGCAATTACCGCATTCCGGCTGCACTTGCGGCACGGTTGCGGCACAGTTGCTGACCGCGTTTTTTTTCGCGTCCGCACCTGCCGTAAGTGCCAAAACCGCACTTGCCGCACCTGCCGCAAGCCCGCCTATACATTGTATGGGGCTTGCCGCAACTGTGCCGCAACCGTGCCGCAAGTGCAGCCGGTATGCGGTAATCGCGACACATGCGTTTTTTTTCACCGCATCTGCCGCGATTTCAAATAAACGCTAATGTGAAAGTACCCTAAGAGATATATTGCTGGGTTCAGGATCTCTTACTCTACATTATAGATTAAATAGATCAGGATCTCTTACTCTACATTATGCTGCTTTCACATTAGGTGGCAGACACTTGGTGACAGATTCCCTTTAAGGAGCCCAACTTTGTATGTCAGCCAAGCAACTGTAGCTGATCACATGGGCACTGAACAAAATTCAGGTAATCAGCATCAAGCTAAATAAGTGCAATGGCTGAAAGGGCCGGGGGTACTCGATAGCCAGGCCGGTGATACTCCCGGAAGGTCAAGGTGCCTTAGGCCCAGCTCTGTAGCCCTGGCTGTACAGTGAAGGGGGGTATTTACAGGGGATTTACAAGTCTTTTCATGATGCCATCTGTGGTATTCGGCCAGGGATGGCCGACGTTGCTAATTTGGGACCTCTGGGGCAGATGGTGCGGTAGCCAGGATGGTGTCACTGCCCACAGGTGGAGCGGGGCCCCAGGGATGGTTTAATGGTCTATGAGAATGGTGATGGTCAGGGTGCAGTAGGCGGCAGGGAGGGCACGCAGAATAACAGGAGAACACCGGGATTGCAGTTCTTTAAATTCACAGTAGTCCAGCCCAGCAGGAGCACTGTGTCCTCCTGGTCAGCAGTCAAGTCAACTCCAGGCTACTTGAGTCCACTCCTCTGAGACACCCTCTTATAAGCCTCTCTCTGGTTGACTTCCCACGTTGGTTTCTCTCCTCTCCTACCCTGTGTCTTTGTGCACAGTGTCCCAAGCAGGTGGCTGTTGGCCTTGTCGGGTGAAAGGCGATACGTCCCCTGACCCTAGACATAGCCACCATTTTGCAGAATTTCCATGGCTGATGGCTACTGGGCATACAGCTCAGTAGCCTCTTTTTTTCTAGATTCACCTTAAAGTGTGTTACCAGACCGGGGCCGGTCCACTCTTGCAACCAAGTTCCTTCAGCAGCGACCTCGGGATGGTCGCTGAAACGGGGTCCCTCTGGCCAGGGTTCGGGGCGACCTACCCACTGGTCCCACTTCTCCCCTGGCACTAGCCTCCCCTAGAACTCCATTCTTCCTAGGTGTTCCTCTCAGACTCACTGCTCCCTCCAACTGAACATAAACTGTTCCTGTCTCCTCCTCTTCCTTTCTGCTTTTCTACCTTTTGTTCCCACCCCCTCTGCCTATTCCCTCCTCCTACCAGGAGATGGGGCTCCTCGTATGAGGTTACTTTTGCCTGTTCTATCTCCTGGCCAGGAGTTAGGATGGGTGTTGGGTGCAGATGTGTGTGTCCCGGGTTCATGTTCCATCCTTACCTGGGAGTGGGATACCACACCTTTGGATTAGGTGCAGTACCTCTGTGTCGACCAGACCACAGGGGCGCCACATAAACAGTCCAGGACATTGATGAGTTTCTGCGGAGAAGGAGCACACATGTATGGATATTTCAAAACTCAGTTGGAAAATAAATTAAAAACAGATTAAAAACAAACAGTAGGTGTCCCTAATTGGCTTTATGAAAAAATAACATATTTGATACATTACCTTATAGATATTAACCCTGTTGTTGTCTTTGGTCAAAAACGACCGATTTTGAACTTTAATATTTTTTAAAATATTCAAGATGTGATTCTGAAACTTGTGGTTGATTGACTTTTCCTCATTTGAGGGGTTCTTACTATGCGTATTTTTATATATTTTTTTTTATGTTTACTTTTTGCTCCACAATTTTTTATATACTTGTAGTCTTCGGTCAAAAATGACCGATAGCCTTTTATAGTGATCTCCAGCCATTTTATGAGTAAAATAAAGGAGCTATAATCTCATTTTGGACTATATATTACATCTACTACTGTTTATCAATTTATTTAGGTCCTTTTGGTCCATGCAGATTTACACATACATACATTTTCTCATTACAATACTGCTGATCGATTACCTTCCAGTATAGTTATGTGCCAAATATTTTTACCCTGGTGTTCCTAAAAAATAGTTCAATTTAGTTCTGCATTCGTGCTATGGAAGAAAAGAGACCCAAATTGGAACAAAAATAAACTGTATAAGAGCCCTTTCACATCAGCGTTTTTTTTAAATCGCGGCAGTTGCGGTGAAAAAAACGCAACTGCCGCGATTAACGCATAACCGCTGCACTTGCGGCACAGTTGCGGCAAGCCCCATGCAATGTCTATGGGGCTTGCGGTAAGTGTGCGGCAGGTGCGGCAAGTGCGGTTTCGGCACTTGCGGCAGGTGCGGCCACAAAAAAAAACGTGGCTGACCGCGTTTCTTTTCGCGGCCGCACCTGCCGCAAGTGCTAAAACCGCACCTGCTGCAAGCCTGCGTATACATTGTATGGGGCTTGCCGCAAGTGTGCCGCAAGTGCAGCCATTATGCGTTAATCGCAGCAGTTGCGTTTTTTTCACCGCAACTGCCGCAATTTTAAAAAAACGCTGATGTGAAAGCAGCCTAGAGAAGACTTTTTATAGAGGAGTTGGGAAAATCACTGGTTAGCCCATATATTGAAGAACGAAAGGTAACACCCAAAGCTGATGGAGCGGCAGCCATTGTCCACAGGATCCAACAGCAAGATAAAGAAAGTGAACCAACAGCTTACACCAGCACTGCTGCAATACCCACGGACGCCACCAGCAACGCAACCAGCCTACAACGGAAACGATGCGACTTCTGTCCAACATCAAGCAATCACAAATCAAATGTGATATGTTACAGATGGGAAAAATATTTATGCAAAAGACATGTCAATTAAACCTGTGATAATTGCAAACACTAAATTTTGCACCGTGTGACTTATTTATCATTTTACATAAACAAAACTGAACTGTTAATTTTTTTTGTTATTTTTTTTTGTTGGAAAATAATATAATTACATTTAGTTTATTGTTATTAGTTATAGTTTACAGTTGGATGAATAATTATTTTTGTATGTGCAAATATGACAACATGCATAAATATTCCAATAACGCCATGTTAAATGTTTTGACACAAAAAAAATACAAAGTAAGTTTTTCTTTCCATTTTTAATTTGTTTATAAACAACCAGGTTCACATAAAATATAATACTGCAAAAATTATTCAATTAAAACACTTAAATTAGCTAAAAAATCAAGACTTTATCATGTCCGGTCAAAAATGACCGGAGGATAACAAGTGTATAGTGGTAACCAGGAGAATAGCAGGGTTAAGGAGTTGATACAGAATAAACCCTTATCAGATATCCACAGGACAGGTTGATAGGTGAAAAATATTTATTCTGCAAAAAATCTTTTAAGCCCACCCTCACTTTGATGCGAGCTCACACAATGAGTTTACATAATTCCCTGCATATATCAGCTGATCTCATCAGATGTGCAGGTAACAGATGTGGTGGATGAGCTGTTAACCTCTTAGATCACACTGTCAAACACTGACAACATAATCTTAAGTGTTGCAATAGGGATAGTACTGTTCCCCAGAGCCATCGGCGAGTCTGTGGCACAATTATGGGGTATTCATGTCTTGCTATGACAGCGAGGATTCAGATGAGGACCCCTGATGCTGTCATGACTAACTTCCAGTGGATGCCCGCCAAGCACCTGCAATCACAGAGAGTGATCAATTCTGCTGTTCAGGGCGATACTGAAGCATCGCTCTGAACAACAGGAGTGATTGGACACTGCAGTGTTGAACCTAAAGAGTTAAGAAAAATAAAGAATAAGTCAAGAAGAATTTTTTTTTTTTAAATATATCAAAAAAATAGAAAAATACTAAAAGTTTAAATGCCCTATTGAAAATAAAACTATTGAAACAAAAAAAATGCAAATATCTGGCATCACCACGTTCAGAAATGCTCAATCTATCAAAATATAGAATCAATTACCGTATATACTCGCGTATAAGCCGAGTTTTTCTGCCCAAAATTTGGGCTGAAAAGTCCCCCCTCGCCTTATACGCGAGTATACCGCCCGCCACCCCCATCAGTATACAGGCCCCCCACCATCAAGATCCAGGGCCCCCCCTCCTTGCTCGGCAAACCTGTAAAGTAAAATCATTATACTTATCACTGTCCTGTCGCCGCCGTCCCGCCGCTGCCGACATCGCGATCCCCGGCTTTATCCGTCTTCTTCCGGCTTCCTGTGGTCGCAGGCAATGACGTCATTGTCTGCGCCGACCACAGGAAGCCGGAAGACGCTGAATGAAGACGGAGGAGTGCGGTGTCGGCAGCGGCAGGACGGCGGCGACAGGACAGTGATAAGTATAATGATTTTACTTTACAGGTTTGCCGAGCAAGGGGGGGGGCCCTGGATCTTGATGGGGGGGCCTGTATACCTCTGGGGCTGCTGCTGTATATACCCCTGGGGCTGGTGCTGTATATACCCCTGGGGCTGGTGCTGTATATACCCCTGGGGCTGGTGCTGTATATACCCCTGGGGCAGGTGCTGTATATACCCCTGGGGCTGCTGCTGTATATACCCCTGGGGCTGGTGCTGTATATACCCCTGGGGCTGCTGCTGTATATACCCCTGGGGCTGCTTCTGTATATACCCCTGGGGCTGGGGCTGTATATACCCCTGGGGCTGGTGCTGTATATACCCCTGGGGCTGGTGCTGTATATACCTCTGGGGCTGCTGCTGTATATACCCCTGGGGCTGGTGCTGTATATACCCCTGGGGCTGCTGCTGTATATACCACTGGGAAGGCTGCTGTAACACTGCTGGGGCCTGTATGTACCACTGGGGAGGCTGCTGTATACCACACTGCTGGGGGCTGTATACTACCACTGGGGAGGCCTGTATACCACTGGGGGGCCTGTATACCACACTGCTGGGGGCTGTATACCTGTGCTGGGGTCCACCCTCGGCTTATACACGAGTCAATAGGTTTTCCCAGATTTTGGGGGCAAAAGTAGGGGGGTCGGCTTATACACGGGTCGGCTTATACACGAGTATATACGGTAATCAGATCTGTAAACTGTGTAATGGAAAAAAAAAAAGTTAATGCCAAACTACATTTTTTTGGTCGCCACATCATTGCAATAAAGTGCAATAACATATGATCAAAACATTGTATCTACCAAAAAATTGTATAATTAAAAGCTTCAGTCCTACACACAAAAAATAAGTCATCACTCAGCCCCAGATCCTGAAAGATGAGAATGCTATAAGTCGTGAAAAGTCACCAAATTCTTTTTTTTTTATTTATTTTTTACAAATTTCTGAATTTTATTTCACCAAATAGATAAAAATAAAAGTATTTGGAATCTACAAATTCATACTGACCTGAGGCATCACACTGACATTCAGTTTTACCATATAATTAACATGTTGAATATAAAAAAAACAAGAACCATTGTATAGTTTCACTTTTTTTGCAATGTCACTGCACCTGGAATTTCTTTCCTGGTTTTTAGTACACTTTATTGTAAAAATAATGATTTATTATCATTATTATTAATTATATTATGTCATTCAAAAGTACAACTCAACCTGCAAAAAACAAGCCCTCATATGTCTATATCGATGGGAAAAATGAAAAAGTTATGGCTCTTGGAAGAGTGGAGGGAAAAACTAAAGTGCAAAAAAGGGAAAAGGCAAGGTTATAAAGGGGTTAATGGTAGTAGAAGTTATTAAAACTAATGAACATTTAAATAGATTTGTGTGTGCCTCTTAATAAATGTGTTCCCTGTCAACAGCAGAGTGCTGCTGACACTGAACTGTGGTGTGCCCCCGATTTAATTAATTTTAAAATAAAAATAAACAGTCTAAGTGGAAGCACTGGGACATAGGAAACACAGGAACGTGGGTGAAACACAAAGGAAACACAGGGCAATTGGATGACAAACCTTTTTATTTCACCCCGACGCATTTTGGTCGTGGACTGCTACCTTCCTCAGTTTGTTACAACAGGAGAACTCAGGACAGTGAATGAGTGCACAAAAACTCTTTTAATACTGTTTTAGGCATTAAAAAACAGGTTTGTTGCGTCCCTTTTCAAAGGACAGAGAAAGTGATACAAGGGCAAGTACAAAAAATAACACGAAAATATTACATAAGGGCTTACATATACTACACAGAGTCAGTTATGTCCAAGTTGACAATCTCAAAGCATAGAGATAAATGGACACATATACTTATACTTCTGAATATTACATGAGAAACAACCATTATTACTGTGCATAGAAACTTCTTTAATAAGTTTAGACTTTAGAGAGGAATTACTGGGCGCAACTAGATTGCGGAGGGTATGATTTCTTCTGTAAATAATTCTAGGTTTAAGTAATACCCCTCATGTAATACCCAAAAGTGTCTATGTTGTGGGACAATTACTAATGGGGTTACCTCTTTTTGATCTCAAACAACAGGTGAAAATGTCACTATTAACTGCCAGGTGAATTGTCAATCCACATGTGTTGTGTATTTGCTACAATGTATGTGCGGACTGCAGTATGTAGGTTGCACGATTCAAATGATGCATGCCCTCCCCAATAAGCATTGTCACAACAAACGTATTGGATATCAACTACACAGTATTACTAAGCACTTCAGCACTTTTCATCAAAAAGATCCAAAATTTTTGAGACAGACAGGTGACATACACTGCCCCGATCATTATGGCAGTCTCATAAACAAAGAAGGCTTGGCCCTTTAAGCCCAGAAGGATTGAATTTAACTATAGATAATGTGGTCAATTAGAGTGTTTTAGTAATGGTCTTAGCTTTTTTGTTACCAATATATTTTCATTTTAACATTATATACTGTATAATACTGATGATTTTTAATTTTCTCTTTTACGCATTTTGGTGTCAAATATGTGACGCTATTTTTTTGACACTATTAACACCTTTTTTTTATTCCTGTTGTAATGTGTATATTGTTTCTGGTGGCTTACTGCCAGTAAACAAAGGGTGCTGTGAAATTATTCAATATGCTCCTGTCATTGGTTCACCACCTCTATTTCATGTGTTACTTCCCCTTCACTTTGTTACATTGCCTGAGGAAGGTAGCAGTCCGCTACCGAAATAAAAAGTTTCGTCACCCAATTGCTCATGTTCCTGTGTATCCTATGCTCCAGCTTAGACCACTTAGACCAGAGGTCCCCAAATCCAGGCCTCAAGGGCCGCCAACAGTGCAGGTTTTCAGGATTTACTTAGTATTGCATAGGGCTTGGAATCATTACCTGTGCAGATGATCACATTAGCACCTGTGCAATACTAAGGAAATCCTTAAAACCTGCACTGTTGGCGGCCCTTGAGGCCTGGAGTTGGGGACCTCTGACTTAGACCATTGATTTTAATTTTAAAATATCATGTCCCTGCTACGAGGGTACACAGCAGGAGCTGCTCCGGGCCGGAAACCACATTTCATCCAGATTTGAGGACCTGCGGTGACTTCTTTCCGGGTTTAGTGATCAAGTGACCAGATCGAGAATCACATGACCGGATCTAGGAAAACCCGCAGGGCAGCAGCAACGCCAGTGCGTCCACTGCTAAGCTAACCACCGGTGTTGTGCAGAGGTGCACAACCCAATTAGATGAGAGGCCAATCGCCCCATTGTTTCCCATCACACCACTAGACCACCAGGCGTCTCTCATTGTGTGCTTCTATTCTCTTTTCCCGTTCCTGACATACTTAATGACATTGTTTGGACATAAATCATGATGAATTTGTTGGCCGCACTTTTCTGTGTCCCATCCACCATGACTTATATTAGTTTTTAAAAAGTTGCCAGAGCTGGCTGGGACTGGGGCAAAATGCCAAAAGTTGCATAATTTGTGTGCAACTTTGATTGTGGGAAACGTTTGGGTCATTTCAAGCAGTAAAACTGATTCATGACTTGGCCCCTATGTTCTTCATTTATGATGTTCTGTTAAGTCATGACAAAGAGAAGCAATGAAAAACAAGAGGCATGACAGTATTTCCAGATGCATTTCATGTTGCTAAACAGAGCAACACCAACTGACTAAAATGGAGTACGTCTGGTTTCCATCATGGTATCCTGTCTTTTGTAGGATCAAGCAGTGCTGCATGCATTGCTACTTGTATATAGGTTCCAGTTAAAGAACCTAAACAAATAAGATACAATTCCACTAAACTCTCTCATGTCTGTGGGCTTTGTCAGTCTATCTTAGGGTACCGTTACACGACGCAATATTGCTGCAATTTCACTGGCAATTTGCTGGTTGCAGTAAAATCATGGACACATTGTTCTATTTTGTTGCCGTGTACAAATGGAACAATGTGTCCATGATTTCACTGCAACCAGAAAATTTCCAGTGAAATTGCATGCAATGTTGCGTCGTGTAATGGTACCCTTATGTGCATGATGTCCTCCCCGCTCTCCTAAAAAGTTGACTTCAGGAGAGCAGGATCAGGTAAATTGCCAAAGGAAGACTCTAGTAACTGCTCATTCCCCTCTCCCCATGGAAAACATGTAAGAAGGATCAGGTTCAATAGCTGGCGGCTGAAAAAGGAATTGATCAATAGCTATTGACTTTAGTGTCTCTTTGACCTGTATTGATTGATTTATATTGATTGCAACATCTATGTAGCTAAATGGCTGGGAACTGCTGCAGCATAAGTATATCTGTCAATCAGAGACTTCACCCATCTGTTGATTGTGAAGACATATTGATTTTCAAGGTACAATGTTGCATGTCATAAAGTCACAAAATTTTAAATCCACTGTGGTCCAATGTTGTTAGACAATAAAATATTGTAATGGTGTAAATATGTTTTATGGCCACTTTACACACACCAACTTATCTGTCCAACTTCTGACCAACTTGCTGGTTGCAGTGAAATCATGGACACATTGCTCCATTGTACACAGCCACAAAATGTTACAATGTGTCCATGATTTCACTGCAACCAGCAAGTTGGTCAGAAGTTGGACAGATAAATTGGTGTGTGTAAAGGCCACGTCACACGCATCAATCTTATGAGCGATATCGCTTAAGCGATCTCCTTTTTGATCGCTTAAGCGATATCGGGCTTAAAATCGATGCATGTAATCAAGAGATTTACGATGTTAAATCGCTTGATCGTGACATCGCTGATCTGAGCTCCGGAGCTCAGATCTAGCGATGAACGATTTCATGATCTCCTTCATCGTGGTGTATAACACCACGATGAACTATCTCCCAGCGGCAGAGCCTGTGCTGGGAGATGGTAACTATGGTACACGTCGGGTTACTAAGCGACGCGCGGCGCCTACTAACCCGATGTGTACCATAGTGACGAGCGAGATCGCGGCTCCGCATCGCTGGTGAGTCTGTCTGTGTGACATCTCACCAGCGATGTGAGCGATATTGTAAGCGATCGCGCGTGCACGTGATCGCTTACAATATCGCTAAAGATATCTGTGCGTGTGACGGCCGCCTAAAGTGGCCCTTAGACATTGTAAATAACCTATTCACAAAGATAAGTTCCACCCACAACCCTAAGTAAAGCACAAAAACACAGGCCTGCAATCCATGTTGGCTTGTAAGTTACAAGATATGAAAGATACTGTAAAGATCCCCATTCACATTAGACTAATATCAGGTGAACTTGTTGGTATCGGACACCGGACCTTCGGGGGAGTTGTTGATCGCTCATGTCAATGTTGGACTGACAACTACTTTATTTTCCACTGTCAGACAAGTCTTTCAATGGCTCTCTCATAGAGAAACAGGGTTGATTTGCCAAACGAATGTTCCTATTTAAGTGACAGACAGCTGAGATGATTGCTAGCCAAATGATCAGAAGAAGCGTCAATTGGCCATTTGTGATTAAATGCATATGGAGGACTTTAAACATTTTTGTATTCTGTTACTATGGATATGAAATAAAAAGAAAACAAAATTTTAGTGTGAAATCTGATGAGTGTAAATTATATTGTACTCATGCAAAATCCATTTATAAAGTGTCAACAGCCAGAAACAGCAGTTTAAGGTCCTTATTCATCAAAATCAGTGATGTTCTCACCAGTCATGATGAAGGTGCATAGTAAACCTACATTCTCCTGATTCATGGATCAGAGGTGCCTCAATAGTTGTCAAAAATCTTACTCCAGTCCCAGATTGAGGTAAGATTCCTGGTGTAGGGACTCCACAGCTTATTATGAATTTGATGAGCTGTGGTGTCATGACCCCACCATGCCCCTATCTCACCCCAGTTATGCCTGTTTTGGCTAAGCTGAGAGAAAATGTCACAAAAACGACAAAAGTCGCAAAACGTTTTCACATCTTTGAGTTTTGCAACATTTTTGTGACTTTTAAACATAATTCACATTACCAATCTAGCTAAATTGCTTCGATCACATGGTGCCTAAAGGTACCGTCACACAGGGAGATATCGCCGGTGATGTTGCCGGCGATCGCGGGAGCGCGCCTCCCTGACAACATCGCCGGGGAGATGTCAGACTAAGCAACTTACCGGCGATGTCGCCGGCTAGTTGCCGCGGCTATCGCTCGCTGGGTTGCCCAGCAACCCAGCGAGCGATAACTCGCAATGTTGGAGATAGGCGGAATCGCCCGCAACATTGCAGGTTGCCGCGTACACAGGGCAATCAGGCATGATCGCCTGACCAACATCGCCAGGTTTCCCAACATTGTTGGGAAACCTGGCGATGTTACTCAGGCGATTTTTCGCCTGATTATCGCCCTGTCACACAGGCAACTCTCCGGCGATGTCGCCGCAACCTGGCCACACCCCTCAGTTGCCGGCAACATCGCCGGCGATATCTCCCTGTGTGACAGTACCTTAAGGGTATGTGCACATCGGACGGGTCTGCATCTTTGCAGACCGACCGGGAACCGGTGGAGAATAGCAGAAACTGAGTTTTCTGAACTCGGCAGTGTCCCTAGTTTTGTTAGCGTTTTGCTAACGATTGTGATCGGTTTATTAGCGTTTGTACAGCGTGTTCTTGGTGATTTCCCCGGCGTTTTTCTTAGAGATTCCCAGACTGGTCTTTGGTGCACTTTTTCAGCTGGAACCGCTGGAAAAACGCTGAAAAGAAGTCACTTGCTCTATCTTTGAAAACCGGTGGAAAACCGGTGAATAAACTGAAAATGACCAGAAAAAAAACGTTCTAATGTAGACAGCGTTTTCTAAACTCCATTGACTAGCATGTTAATCCAACCGGTGGCTAGGATTAACATAAATTAACATAAAACTCAGCGGAAACCGCCGACGGAAAATGCTAAAAAACAGCCCACAAAACGACTGATGTGCACATACCCTAAGAGTTTCCGAACCATTATCTTGCCCCTGGTACTAAAACTCTAGCATGCCACCAGACCAGCAAGCCTAGAGCCCAATAAAGAAGACCTGAGCGACACACATGTTAATATCCCTGGTTCAGAGAAAAAACTGTATTCAAAAATGGTATTGAATGCAATAATTACCAGAATAGATTATTGCTCTGAGACTATAATATGTGACTTCAAATCCAATCAGAGTATTCGGTCGTTACTAATAGGTAGTCAATAACATTTATTCATTACCGTGCAAGTTTCCAACTATCTTGATTTACTGCATGATTTGTCCGGATCACAGAAATCAGGACCTCAGTATACACTCTTTGTGTCATGACAGATGAAATTAGTTGAAATTTTCTATAATTTGCTTATAATTATATGGAAGTATATATTGCCAAATGCCAATATGAATGTGTCTGCTTAAAGGTGAGGTGAGTAAATATACAGTTAGCTATGTTATAGCATAGAAAATATGAAGCCTCGATGACCCTGAAAACATCTTATCTGGCTGGAGAATCATAAAATGAAGCCAAGTGCCGGCAAGCTGAGGATATTTCCCACATGCAGACTGTATTAAAGCAGAAGGCACAGCAGATGAAAGATCAAGGACCCCAGGCTGTGCAAGGGTTGCACATATTCATATATATATTTCCTTCATTTTAATTAAAAATGTGTCATACATTACAATGAATCCATTCCCTCTAAGGCATGTTCTTTGCAGGTGGATGGATCCATTGCCAGTTTCTAGAGTCTGTAATGCTCACTGGTTAATGCTACAGGGGCTCCTAATTACAACCTTTCCTACTCCCTTTGCAGCGCAGCATGATGATAAGTCATTGACATTGTGAGATTTAATGACCTGGGGGAAAAGACACATTCTATTAAATCGCTCAGATCATTATTATTTGAACTAGACGCACCAATAAAAATCAGGGGCATAGAACACTACAATTTCCAAGAGCTTCAGATTGTCATTTACTAAAATACAGTGGATAATCTATAGAAGTCATATAAAATCATCTTGTAGGTTACAAAAAGAATAAATGCAAGGATAAAGATAATGTCATCATAATCAGTCATAAATATATATAAAGAGACACTGAACGCTGCAAATTTCACATAAAAGAGCAACAAATGATTGCAAACCCAAACCAACCACCCAACTAAAAGCTTAAAATAGTACAAAAGGGTGTTGTCACACTAGAACAACCCCTATACATGTGTCTCATTAGGGCATATGACCTTCTTAGAAGGAAGCCTCCCATCTCAACTAGAGATAAGCGAACCTTTTAAATTTCGAGTTCGGTTCACTAAATGGGCATATGTTTGACAAAATCAATAGGAGGAAAAATCAAGGTCATAAAAAACACATTAAAACGGCCCCAAAACTGCCAAAGCAGCTCAAATTAGGGACAGACACCAGGAAAAGTGCCATCTAATGCACAGAGTTAAAATTTTAGCATTGTGCATTATGGATGCATGGGACAAGGCCTAGCCCAGTATTTCAAGCTTTAACATTGATCAGGAACAGGGAGATGAATGACAGGTGTAGGCATGGTGCTTAGAGAGCCCTGCTAAATTCACAAAACACAGAAGAAAGACACCACAATAACAGTCTCAAAAAATTGAAGCCAGATACCACCAGAGTGGCATCAATTGACTCAGAATAAAAAAAAATGACATGCATGGCACAGGGACAGGAGCAGATCCTGGCCTAGCATTTGAAAGTTAAATGTTTATTAGTATCAGGGGGATGAGAGACACATGTAGGCATCGTGCTCAGAGAGCCCTGCTTCATTCACAAAACACACAAAAAAGACATTCCAAGAAGAGTCTCCACATTTCAAAAAATCAGGGCCAGACACCATCAAAGTGGCATCAATTGATCCAGACTAAGAATTGTACAATGGTGCAGCCTGCATGCATGGCACAGGGTCTGAAACAGGACCTGACCTAGCATTTCAAGGTTACACATTGATCAGGAACAGGGGGATGAGTGACAGATGTAGGACTGTTGGGAAAAGGGCCCTCATAACTCCTGCAATAGTTCCAATACATATTATGCTCTGTCACACTCAGGTGGCACAAGTATTAGGTTCATAGAGTACCACAGAATGAATTGGTCAAGTGGGTCAATGACATGTATAGGCTTATTGGGCAAGGGACCCTCATACATCATGCAACCACTCCAATAAATTTTATGCTCAGCCACACTCAGATGTCACAAGTATTTGGTTCACAGAGTACTATAGGAAGAATTAGTCAGGTGGGTCTGTGACATGTATAAGCCTATTGGGCAGGGGGCCCTCATAAGTCATGCAACCGTTCCAATAAATGTTATGCTCTGTCACACTCTGATGGCTCAAGTATTAGGTTCACAGCATACTGCAGAAAGAATTAGTAAGGTGGGTCTGTGACATGTACAGGGCTATTGGTCAGTGGGCCCTTATCCCTCATACAACCACTCCAAAAAGTGTTATGCTCCGCCACACTCAGGTGACACATGCATTAGGGTCACAGAGTACTACCAGATGAAATACTCAGGTAGGACAGTGACATGCATAGGCCTATTGGACAGGGGGCCTTTATATGTCATGCAACCACTCCAATAAATTTTATACTTCACCAAACTCAGGTGACACAAGAATTTGTTCATGGAGTACTAAAAAAAGAAGGATTCAGGTGAATCAGTGACATGTGTAGGTGTGGTGCTTAGAGAGCCCTGCTAAAGTCACAAAATAAACAACAAAGACACCAATAGAAGAGTCACCACATTTCAAAAAATTGGGGACAGATACCACCAAAGTGGTATCAATTGACCCAAAACAAAAATTGTATAATGGCGCAACATGCACGAATGGCACAGGGTCTGGAACAGAGCCTGGCCTAGCAATTAAAGGTTAAACATTGATTAATAACAGGGGAATGAGTGACACATGTAGGCATTATGCTCACAGAGCCCTGCTAAAATCAGGAAACAGACAAGAAGGAGACCCCAAGAAGAGTCTCCACATATCAAAAAATTAGGGCCAGATACAACCAAATTGACTCAGAATAATCATGCCCAGCCTGCCACTGGGATGGAAAAGTCCTTGGAGATTCATGACTTGTTTATCTTGATGTAAGTTAGGTGGTCTACATTTTCAGGGGACAGCTGAATATGCTTATCCATCAGGACACCTCCAGCAGTGCTAAAGACTTGTTCTGAGAAAATACTCGCTGCTGGGCATACCAAAACCTCCAAGACATTACTGGCGAGCTCAGGCCACTCCTTCATTTTTCAAGCTCAAAATACAAGGGGATACAAACCTCCCCTGATGGCATGGATATTGAGCCCTAGATACTCCTGCAGCATCCTCTCCAGCTGTTCACTATGTGTCAGATTTTACTCAGTCTGGTGGACGGGCTGGTTTAAAAAAGTTGTCAAACAACTCTCAGAACTGTTTTCTGATGGTTAAACTACTGCTGCTAATGTTTCTACAGTGATAACTCGACGTTTCCCAGATTGTATGTGTAGATCTGTGATGCGTACCATGTCCCTCACTGCTGTGTTGGGGAAAATCAGTCCTAAATTTGTCTACAAGTTTTTTTGATACTCCAGCATGTGCATTTCCATATCCAAGGTGGGAAGCATCTGGCTAAATTTACTGTTGTACTGTGGATCCAACAGTGTGGCAACCAAGTAGTCACCGCTACCTTGAATCCTAACTATATAGACTTCATGTTGCAGATAGTGCTAATAGGTCTGATGCATCCATGAGGTCCAAGACCTTGTTCTGTTGGTGGCTGTGTAAAAATCGAGCTTCCTTCCTCTGTCCACTCCTGACAACCTATGACAACAAAAAAGGGAATCATTTCTTCCTCATCTCCTGACTGTTCTGTGTGCATAACATTTTCGAGCTTATCCTCCTCCAAATGTTCCTTGGCTGCTCTACTCCACCCTTCCATGCCACCCAGTTGTGTGACGAGAGTCCGGAGTCTTCTTCCTCTTCCTCTTCCTCTTCCTCTGATACCACCTCATCCTACAGACATTTCAAAGTTTACTCCAGCATGTAGATAACTGGAATAGTGTTGCTGATGATGGCATTGTTAGAGCTAACCATCCTAGTAGCCATTTCGATGAGTGGTCGAGGGCGCAGTTGGAGACCCTAGAGGAGGTGGGGAAGGCAAAAGAAGTTGGCGAAGATATACATGCAGAGGTTTTTCCCAAAAGTCTTGGAGATTCTAAGACTTGAGGAATAACCCCTCACCACTGGATACCGCAACCATCAGAGTCACCGAGTGCCCAGAGAGAGAGATGTAAGACCCCTGGCCTTGTTTGCTCATCCAGGTGTCAGTGGTGATATGCACCCTGTCACACACAGAGTTTCTCAAGGAACAGGTGATGTTATCTGCGACATGCTGGTGTAGCTCAGGCACATCTTTCTTCGAAAATTAATGGCGACTGGGCAAGTGATACTGGGGGGCTGCAGTTGCCATCAGCTTTTAGAAACCATCTATATCCACAAGGTGGAAAGGCAGCATTTCCATAGCCAACAATTTGGGGATGGTGAATTTCAAGCCATTTGCCTTTGGAAGAAATAATCTTTTACATGATTACAACAGCTGGACCGAGGACTGGCTGCTGTGGTGAGAGGATGGAATAGAGTATACCCAACAAACTGTTGCATTGTGAAGGAGGTGCAGGCAGAGATGTTATGGTGGATTGACAAACAAGTGGTGTGCTCAGTGTCTGATAATTGTCCAAACCAGCAGGCGTGTCCACTTCCGTAACAGCTGACGTACTCTCACTTTCCCTGACTGTAGGGGGTAAACAAGTGGACCAGACACCTGTCGGACAACATTTGCTAAGGTGACGGAGGAGGAACAAGCAGCAGATGTGATAGATGTAGTGGAAGGCGCGCGTTGAGGCCCTCTAGGCACAATTTTAGCACAGTAACTTTGCCAGAGTAACACATGGTGCTGGATCACATGGTAGTTAATGTATGTAGTAGTCAAATTGTTGTGGTTTTGCCTCTACTGAAGTTTTTTATTTTTTACAAACTTTGCAAATAAAAGGAGTTAGGTTATCCTTTGCATTGTCAAAAATAGCCAGGCTAGGCAACCATTACCACAACTGACAACTGCAGACTTGCAACTGCTGTTGTTCAGAGCTAAAGTTATGGTTAAGGATGCAGTGCTTTTCATGTTTGCAGACCTCAATCTCTGTGTGGAAAGCTGCAACCTAACCTTCACCTCCTCTTCTGAGCTACTCAGGTGCATGACTCTGGATTGATTCCAAGAGGGATCTTGACCCTTGTCATTATCCTCTCTGTTTTCCCACTCCTCGAATGTAGAGTACAGTGTGGGTGCTCCTCAGGTATCTGAATCTAATCATCATCACCTCCACCCTGGGGGTTAACGTCTGGTGACAAGGGTGTGGATTCTGCTGAGATCCTACTTTATCCATACCCAGATCCAAGTCCAAAAGATTTTGGGCATCAGTGCAGATGCTTTCCTCCCCTGGGGTATGTTGGGAGCAGACCTCTGATGCCCATGGAATAGAATGTCTGAAACTCTCTGCAGAATCTCCCATCTGTGTTTCCACACAATCAGTTGTGCAGATGGAGAGTTGTGACAGAGAGTGACACATGGGTAATTGGGATGCCACCTCTGAGGACTGTGTGTGATGTTGAGGTGGAGGAACAAAAGTATAGGCCACTTGATGCAATGTTTGCCATGAACTGAAGCAAAATCTCTTTCTGGGCCTCATTCACAACTCGCGTCGCTCTGCTGCTTGCAAAGATACTGGAGTAGGCTGTCCAGAAACAGAAGTTGTCACTTCACTTGGGATATGACGAGCCAGTGTTTGGTCAGTACAGCTTTCAGTTGCATTAGTAGCAGCACCTACCCCACGCACACCTTGAACACCTAGCCTACTTCTGATAGGATGTTTAGATTGTGAGCTCCAAGAGAGACAGCATTACTCATGTATGTAAAGTGCTATGGAATTAATAGCGCTATATAAATGAATAAATTATTATTATTATTATTATTACTTCCCCTTCCACGAAGCCTATTCCCCTTCCCCTTTCCACCACAACCTCAGGATTTCAAATTCATGTTTAATATACACAGATTTGGAAAGCATTTGTTTGAAGCTAAACACAGCATTTTTAGGAGAAAGTGAAGGATTTGGCAATCAATGCTTTGAGGCCAAACAAAGCCTTTTGAGGAGAAAATAAAGGATTTGGCAGTCACTGGTTTGAGGCCAATCACAGACTTTTTAGGGAAAAGTGAAGGGTATGGTAATTAGAGGTAAAAAAATGCCTTTTTAGGAGAAAGTGAAGGATTTGGCAATCAATGCTTTGAGGCCAAACAAAGCCTTTTGAGGAGAAAATAAAGGATTTGGCAGTCACTGGTTTGAGGCCAATCACAGACTTTTTAGGGAAAAGTGAAGAGTATGGTAATTAGAGGTAAAAAAATGCCTTTTTAGGGAAAGTGAATGATTTTGCAATCACTCCTTCAAGGCGAAAAATGAATTTTTAGGGGAAAGTGAAAGACTGGGCAATCATTAGATATAGGCAAAAAAAATAATTTTTTAGGGAAAAGTGAAGGATCTGACAATCACTGCTTTGAGGCCAAACACAGCCTTTTTAGAAGAAAATGAAGGATTTGGCAATCGCCCTTTTTTTCCCTACTTCCAAAGGAGCTATCCAAGGTGACGCACACACTTTTTTCTAGATGTTCCTACTGTCTTTCTTCCTTAAAACTCCTCTCCATTCTGAAGTAACCTGAAAATAAACTCGACTCCTATGTCTAGTATCTTGTCCGTACTCTAATGCATGTACTTCTACTACAACCTAGTTACCAGATCTCTACAATATATATACATCCATCTTGAAATGCTATGATTAGAACATGATGATTGCAAATTTGTTAATATGAATATTCAAAAGCACTATATTGATATTGTCTTTTTAATTCTAACCACTCTGTGATAAAGGCCACTATGCTGTGGTCCAAAATATGTTGCCAAGTCTCAATTTTTGTCGTTTGCGATCCAATAAAATAAATTATTCACTCAGCAAAATACATCTGAATGTGCAGTGTTAATCCTCCACAATTATTCCACGCAAAATCATATTTGTTCGATATGTAAATGAGCTTTAAGATCTACGAGTGGATCCGATTTCTCTGAGAATCTGCCTCCAGAGCTTACGTTAAATTAAAGAGAACGTTACCAGTGTGAAACATAGATCAGGAGAACAGACTGTCAGTCATTACATGTCTCATACACTGGTAACACCTTCTTTCACGTAAAATAAGACTTTGAGACTTAGGGCTGCTTTATCGTCGCGATATCGTTCTGACATTGCATACAACTTCATGGGAGCGCGCACGTTTTTGGCACTTGTCCAAGATCGCATGGGAGATGTTACATGTATCAACCACACCTCCGACTTATGACAATCTCGCGTCCCGGAAGTCGGCGGCCAAGTCGGACAGCCGACTTTTCAGATCGCAGTTGTGCCGTCACACAGCACAACCACATAAGCAATGTGGGAGTATTTTTCCCACAACTCAGGACATAAGCATACCTTATTTACTTTTTAACCGCGCCCAAAACACTCAGATTGGACGACGCAAGAGCGTCATGATTGGTCAGCCATCTCAGACAACATGGTGGCGACATGGATGCAAATGACCATTCTATCATCTGGAAAGTGATGAAATATGTGATGATTGTCAGCTGCAGCAACACACTGCGGTGTCGCCAAACTGTCACACAGGCACCCTACTGTTATGCAGTGTTGTTAGGCTAAATGTAGTGAAATTGTCTCCGTCTACTGTACAAGTTGTGAACCTACACACAGTAAGTTTGGCCAAGTGTATGTACCTCACATAGCCTTATCCGAAACCGAAGGAGCCGAAACTCCTCTATGTGCTTCACAACTCACCAGTATGGATTCAGTGGGGGTTATTTCAAAGAATGAACTCATTATTCCGAGATCTGGTATGGGGGGGGGCCACCCAGATTAAAATTAGAAATTTTGCAGAGACCGAAGGAGGAGGGTGGCTTGGCACTGCCGAATCCGTGGTTATATTTTTTGGTGGCTCAAGGACAACACATGAGGGGATGGGCGTCAGAAGGTGGGCGGAATTCCAGTCAAAAGCTATTGGAGTATATTATGGGAAGAGGTCCATTAGTAATCAGTTTGGAGGCAGGTGACGTTGGTAGAGCAGGCGGGCGGTTCCGCACTCTGTGTCTACTACAAAAAACATGGTCTAGGATTAAAAACCTGAGAGGGATCACGGGAATTACGATATACACGCCGGTGTGGAAAAATGAAAAACTGGGTGAACTCTATAAATTGGGTGACCAAAAAAGATGGGAGAATAGGGGTATAAAATATTTGTCGCAGCTCACGGCAAATGGAATGTTGAAATCATTTGCTGCTTTGAAGGATGAGTTTCAGATACCGGCAACAGATGGGTTTCTATACCTTAGGTTACTACATGCATATAAGCAACAGATGAAAATGGGTAGTCTCATTATACAGAAAGATATTGTTCTGGATTATGTTTGTATGGAGGGTGGAACTAAAGGAGTAATATCAACACTGTATGGAGATCTGCTGCACGCGATGTTGCTGCGACACCCGATCACGGCGAGAACCAAATGGAGTTGGAAGAGGGAGAAATGGAAAATGAGGTTTGGGACAGTATCTTGGAGTATGGTCCAAAGCTTTCATTGAGTGAACCGGGAAGATTGTCGCAGCTGTATCTTGTTCACAGAGCCTACAGGACTCCTGAATTTTTATATAAAATAGGGGTTAGGGACACCTCTGAATGTTCAAGATGTAGGCAGGGACAGGCGGGGATTCTACATATGATGTGGGACTGCCCTATGCTGCAGACGTTTTGGACGAATGTCATCACAGAGATTGAAAAACGATATATGTGTGAGGTTCCGAGGGTGCCTTTGGTGTGCGTATTGGGATACGTTGAAGAGATAAAAGTGACAAGCTGCCAAAAGATTGCAATTGCAAGATTATTATATCTGGCCAGGAAATTAATAGCGAGGTATTGGATCAGGACTGAGCCCCCGGGAGGAGCCGAGTATATTAAACAGGTGGACTACGTGGTGCGTATGGAGGAAGACATATATAATAGAAGGAGGGCAGCCTTGATGTTTGAAAAAATATGGGAGCCATGGAGGAGATAAAGGGATATGGTATAATAGTAATGCTGTTCTTTTTGATTTCCTCTCTTTCATTAGCCAGACAATGGAGAAGCTAGACCTGACAACAGGTTTGACAATTTTAATTGTTGTGCACATGCCTATCGGAAAACGCTTTCTATTTTCCTCTTATCTGATATAAATATTGATGGTATATGAAAACTGTTCAAGGAGTGGGGGGAAGGGATGGGGTGTTGGGGGTGTCGGGAGGAGGGAGGGTTTGTTCCTATGTTCCTGTTATAGGGCAGGGTGTTGTATATTACAAACAATAATCATCTTTTCATTGAAACTATGTTATGAATGTACTATTTGTAATTCACTCGATGATTTAATAAAATATATCTGATTTAAAAAAAAATTATTTTCTAGTCCAATTTTCCCTTCATTACTAATATTTTATATAGATTCATTAAATTATTAAGGAAACAAATAATTTACCTATTGCAAAGAAAAGAACAAAGAAAAAGGTTTCATTAGCTCCAACTAAAACACAAATTTCCGATTGTGCCATTGGCTTTAATGTGCAGCCATTGTAAATGTTGATCAGGTATTCGGCAGACTAAATATGCTCATACACCAACCATACACTTATTCATTTATGACATTTATAAGCTTTCTCAGTAAAAAGAAAATCTGGAAGTTCTGCATCTTTTCAGCCTCAGTAGTGTGGGATCATGATCAGGAACAAAGACATACTATGAAAATTTCAAAATAATATCTCTAATTGTTGTTCAGTGTTAAAGGGAACCAACCACCTCAGATGACGACTATAAGCTGTTAATACATGTCCCTGCACCCTACCCAGGGTCGGACTGGGGTGTCTGGGGCCCACCAGGGAAATTGATTTCAGGGGCCCACCCACCCTTCAGCTATATGTAAATACCTGGGAGCTGTTATTATACCCATTATATTGGCGGCTCCTGCACATCACTCTGCGCTCAGCAGAACTGCGATGTACAGTTATTGTACTTTATATTAAAGAGATTCTTTGGTGAAAACAAGTTATCAGTGATCCACAGGTTCAATAGGTGATCACTTATTTATTTGTGGAATCCGACCTGTGGAAACCGTATCATCAGAAGAATGTGGGACTTATATCCCAATTATTAAAGGGGTTTTCCCATAAACAAAATTAATTTTAAAGTTCATTTTAATCAATAGATTTTGGAATAATAATTTGCATAATTTGAGGTGTTTAAAAATAATATTCCTGTGTCAAGAGAATCCCTGTACGGTCAGACACATCCATTACACAGTACACAGCAGGGACACATATATAAGATTATCTCAGTACAGGTGATGTGGTATGATCATACCCTGTACCTGTACAGTCAGACACATCCATTACACAGTACACAGCAGGGACACATATATAAGTTTATCTCAGCCCAGGAACATTTTCTTTTAAACACATCCAATTGTAGAAATTATTATCATTACAGGGTCTACTTATTATTAAGATGAACTTTAAATTAACCTTGTTCATGGGAAAGGCCTTTAAAATGCAGTGGCTGGTAATGATATAAGTATTGCGCATGCGTGAGGTGTACTTTACCGCAGCTCATCACATGAGCTGCCGTAAAGTATACCTCACGCATGCGCAATGCGCAGCTTGAGGTCTGTCGATACACCGAAGTGTTGCATACAGCTCATCCTCACCCCCATTCCCCTGAATCCCATGTTGCTTATCCTCCCCCAATATGTCTCATGCAGCTCATCCTTCCCCAACATCCCCCTTCCAGGTTACACGCAGCCTCTCACCTCCCATGTTCCATGCAGCCTCTCCCCTCCTATGCACCACGCAGCCTCTCCCCTCCCTTGTTCCACGCGGCCTCTCCCCCATCCCTCATCCATGTAGCTTCTCCCCTCTCCCATGTTCCATGTAGCTTCTCCCCCACATTCCATGTAGCTTCTCCCCCATCCCCCATCCATGTACCTTCTCTCCCATCCACCAAACCATCCATGTACCTTCTCCCCATCCCCCCTCCATCCATGTACCTTCTCCCCCATCCATCCATTTTCTCCCCCTTTTTCCATGCCGGCCCCCATCCATCCATCTACTCCCCCCTTTCTATGCCGCCCCTATCCATTCATCCATCCCGTTCTCCCCCCTTTTCTATGCCGCCCCCCTATCCATCCATAACGTTCTCTCCCCTTTTCCATAATGCCCCCCACACATCCATCCCATTCTGCCCCCTCTTCCAGGCCACACCATCCATCTATCTATCCCACTCTGTCCCCCCCCAGGCTACTATCTTCGGCTGTAACAGCGCCTTACCTGACTCCACGTTTCTGATCCCGGATCCCGGCAGCTTCTTCCTCTGCAGCGCTCGGTCTCTCGGTCACCGGCACCAGGAACCCGGCACCAGGCAGCTTCTTCCTCTGCAGCTCCCGGTCTCTGGCACCAGGCAGCTTCTTCCTCTGTGACTCTCGGTCTCCCGCTCGCCGTCACCAGGCAGCTTCTTCCTCTGCGGCTCCCAGTCTCCCACTCGCTGGCACCAGGAACCCGGCACCAGGCACCCGACAGCCTCTTCCTCTGCAGCTTCTGGTCTCCGGCACCAGGCTATGGGGGGCAAAAACAAGCTGCTGCTATGGGGGGGGGGTCACAGACATACTGCTACTGCTGGGGGTGGGGGAGCACAGACACACTGTTACTGTTGTGGGGCACACACATATTGCTGCTGGGGGGCACACTGATTGCTACCGCTGGGGGTCACACATATTGCTTATGTTGTTGGGGGGGCACACATTTTGCTTCTGCTGTTGGGGGAGCACACATATTGCTGCTGCTGGTGGAGACATATTGCTGCTGGGGGCAGGGCCGGCTCCAGGTTTCTGCGGGACCCGGGCGAAAGAACAACCGGTGAAATCCAGGGTAATCCTTTCTGACCGAAGGTATTAGGCAAATGGAGGTGCACACTTAGCGTAAGTGACCAAATATAAGTAGCAGGAAAAAAGACGGTGGCACTCACCATAACGATCTTTATCAATTTATTGCGGTTTCCAAAAAGGCATTCCGGAGAAGCAAGAGATGGGGGAGGGAGGTGCGGGAGCGAGGACGACGGCAACCGTTTTGCGGCTCAGCGGCCGCTTCTACAGGACCCGTAGAAGCGGCCGCTGAGCCGCGAAACGGTTGCCGTCGTCCTCGCTCCCGCACCTCAGTCCCCCATCGCTTGCTTCTCCGGAATGCCTTTTTGGAAACCGCAATAAATTCATAAAGATCGTTATGGTGAGTGCCACCGTCTTTTTTCCTGCTACTTATATATATATATATATATATATATATACAGTTAGGGCCAGAAATATTTGGACAGTGACACAATTTTCGCGAGTTGGGCTCTGCATGCCACCACATTGGATTTGAAATGAAACCTCTACAACAGAATTCAAGTGCAGATTGTAACGTTTAATTTGAAGGGTTGAACAAAAATATCTGATAGAAAATGTAGGAATTGTACACATTTCTTTACAAACACTCCACATTTTAGGAGGTCAAAAGTAATTGGACAAATAAACACAACCCAAACAAAATATTTTTATTTTCAATATTTTGTTGCGAATCCTTTGGAGGCAATCACTGCCTTAAGTCTGGAACCCATGGACATCACCAAACGCTGTGTTTCCTCCTTCTTAATGCTTTGCCAGGCCTTTACAGCCGCAGCCTTCAGGTCTTGCTTGTTTGTGGGTCTTTCCGTCTTAAGTCTGGATTTCAGCAAGTGAAATGCATGCTCAATTGGGTTAAGATCTGGTGATTGACTTGGCCATTGCAGAATGTTCCACTTTTTTGCACTCATGAACTCCTGGGTAGCTTTGGCTGTATGCTTGGGGTCATTGTCCATCTGTACTATGAAGCGCCGTCCAATCAACTTTGCAGCATTTGGCTGAATCTGGGCTGAAAGTATATCCCGGTACACTTCAGAATTCATCCGGCTACTCTTGTCTGCTGTTATGTCATCAATAAACACAAGTGACCCAGTGCCATTGAAAGCCATGCATGCCCATGCCATCACGTTGCCTCCACCATGTTTTACAGAGGATGTGGTGTGCCTTGGATCATGTGCCGTTCCCTTTCTTCTCCAAACATTTTTCTTCCCATCATTCTGGTACAGGTTGATCTTTGTCTCATCTGTCCATAGAATACTTTTCCAGAACTGAGCTGGCTTCTTGAGGTGTTTTTCAGCAAATTTAACTCTGGCCTGTCTATTTTTGGAATTGATGAATGGTTTGCATCTAGATGTGAACCCTTTGTATTTACTGTCATGGAGTCTTCTCTTTACTGTTGACTTAGAGACAGATACACCTACTTCACTGAGAGTGTTCTGGACTTCAGTTGATGTTGTGAACGGGTTCTTCTTCACCAAATAAAGTATGCGGCGATCATCCACCACTGTTGTCATCCGTGGACGCCAAGGCCTTTTAGAGTTCCCAAGCTCACCAGTCAATTCCTTTTTTCTCAGAATGTACCCAACTGTTGATTTTGCTACTCCAAGGATGTCTGCTATCTCTCTGATGGATTTTTTTTTTTTTTTCAGCCTCAGGATGTTCTGCTTCACCTCAATTGAGAGTTCCTTTGACCGCATGTTGTCTGGTCACAGCAACAGCTTCCAAATGCAAAACCACACACCTGGAATCCACCCCTGACCTTTTAACTACTTCATTGATTACAGGTTAACGAGGGAGACGCCTTCAGAGTTAATTGCAGCCCTTAGACTCCATTGTCCAATTACTTTTGGTCCCTTGAAAAAGAGGAGGCTATGCATTACAGAGCTATGATTCCTAAACCCTTTCTCCGATTTGGATGTGGAAACTCTCATATTGCAGCTGGGAGTGTGCACTTTCAGCCCATATTATATATATATAATTGTATTTCTGAACATGTTTTTGTAAACAGCTAAAATAACAAAACTTGTGTCACTGTCCAAATATTTCTGGCCCTAACTGTA
Source organism: Allobates femoralis (assembly GCA_033576535.1). Lineage (NCBI taxonomy): Eukaryota > Metazoa > Chordata > Amphibia > Anura > Aromobatidae > Allobates > Allobates femoralis. Next base: position 237,124,887 of record JARQOC010000002.1, read on the forward strand.
TATATATTATAGTCCGCAACCTATATATACTGTATGTATATATAGATATATCCCTCGCAAATGTATTCCCTACCATGCTGTCTTTCCGATCCTGTGCATATCTCTCCCCTTGAGCGGTCTCTCCCCTCTATGTGCAGTCTCTCTCCCCTGTGCGCTGTCTCTCCCTTGAGCCTTTCTCTTACCTGTGCTTGTTCCCCTCCCTGTGCACTGTGTCTCTCCCCTACACTTGTCTCCCCCTTTGCCTGTCTCTTTCCTGTGCGCTGTGTCCCCCCTGCGCACCTATCTCCCCCTGCGCGTCTGTCTTCCCCCTGCGCCTATCCCTTCCCCTGTACGCTGTGTCTCCTCCCTGTGCCTGTCTTCCCCGCTGGTGTAATTTGCCCCTGACAGGGCCCCAAGTGCTGCCCCACACCGCACCCTCAGGGGCCCTGCGCTGCCCCACACCTCACCCTCGGGGGCCCCTGAGTGCTGCCCCACACCGGGGGGGGCCCTGAGTGCATCCACTACACCAGGGGGCCCCTGAGCGCTTCCCCTCAACACCGGGGGGGCCCCTGAGCACTGCCCCCACACCAGGAGGCCCCTGAGTGCATCCACTACACCAGGAGGCCCCTGAGCGCTTCCCCCCCCCCAACACCGGGGGGGGCCCTGAGCACTGCCCCCACACCGGGGGGGCCCCTGAGTGCATCCACCACACCAGGGGGCCCCTGAGCAGTTCCCCCCAACACCGAGGGGCCCCCTGAGCACTGCCCCCATACCAGGGGGGCCCCTGAGCACTGCCCCCACACTGGGGGGCCCCTGAGCACTGCCCCCACACTGGGGGGCCCCTGAGCACTGCCCCCACACTGGGGGGGCCCCCGAATGCATCCCCCACACCAGGGGGCCCCCGAGTGTCTCCCCCACACCAGGGGCCCCCCCCCGAGTGCCTCCCCCACACCAGGGGGGCCCTGAGCACTTCCCCCAAAACCAGGGGCCCCTGAGCACTGCACCTACACCAGGGGGGCCCCTGAGTTTTGCTCCCACACTGGGGGGCCCCTGAGCGCTGCACTTACACTGGGGGGGCCCTGAGCGCTGCACCCACACCAGGGGGACCCTCAGGGTCCACTAAGAGCTGTCTCCCTTCTAACCTTAAGGCTGCAGCCAGTGATCTCTCAGACCTTTCATGTAGTGTGAGCTGCCTGCAGCTGCTCCATTTCCTGTGTGCAGAGATACAGGAAATAGACGGCTGCAGTGATATAAAGCTAAGGAGTGAGTCAGAGCAGCTCCTCAGCACAGTTCAGGCCCCAGAATATTGTTTAACAGGACAGGTGAACAATGATAGTTTACTCACAGGAGTGTGGGGGCTGTGGAGTCTGTGTCCCTTGCAGAAAGACCTGTCTGCCCTCTCTTTCAAGCTGCAGTGTCTCAGCCTGTGCTCTTGCTGGGCTGGCAATGTGCAGCCATGGCTGTGATCCTACTTCTCAGTGTCACTCACTGAAGGCTTCCCTCTCTGCTCCCTCCAAGAGGAGCAGGAACTGGAAGAAAAAGACGTCACATGGGAGGGGGAGGAGATCACAATGCCCGCTCTACCCGGAGGAGATCCCTGCACAGCAGCAGCACAGTCAGGGATGTAGAGCAGGGGGTAGTGAGAGGCGGGGCTAGGTGGGCGGGGCCTCTACACCTGAGGGCCTCCCATCACTTTTGCTCGGTTACCCGGCAGAGTAGTCCGAGGCTGACCCTACCTACACCATTCCACCTATGTTTTTCTTAAGAATATTGATAAATGTAAACCGAAATATACACTTTATAAAATTACATGCCTGTGTACTTCTGGGCGTCTCCTTCGGGGTCAGTTACTAGAGGGCTGTGTCTCCAGCAGCATGACTGGCTTCTCTAGCCCTCCCTCTTACTTTGCAGGACGTCACATGAAGGGCGTGATGTTATCTATCAGTGGGCGGGCACGCAAGGCAGCTCCCGTCCCGTCCCGATCTGCGCATGCGCTGAAGTTGGCCAGTGCGCGTTCACAGAGAAAGGCAGGTGCGCGTCAGACAACAGCGCCCCGGCCGCCCGGAAATGACGCGTCACGGCATCACATGACCGTGACGTTGCGGGCGCGAGATGCTGAATCGTGCCCGCGCTAGACAGTTTGAAAAAACGCCCATTAGGGCATAATACAGCGGCACAGGGGAACCGCCTAGCAGACAAGGAGGCTTGGGAACGCCCCACTGCCATGGATTTAGTAAGTTTACAAACGACTTTATTGCACTTTCATATTTCACTAAAACCTCACAAAAGGATGTGTAGGACTGTATTGTAATGCTTCAGGGACATGTATTTAGAGCTTACAAGGGTGATTTGGGGTGACAGGTTCCCTTTAAGTGCAATCCGCTTCTTCTATTGCAGCCTATGGCTGCGGATCCAGATCTGGTTTTGACCATTTTTAATGGAAAACCGCAAATGTGACCCTAGCCTTACCCATTGTTCTCCATTCTAAACAGTCTCTTTCTGTTACAAGGGCCCCATGATGATAAAGAAAAGGACTACTGGTAATTAACTCTAGTAATATGGTTTGTAAAGCTGAGAAAGATATGCTCACTCACCAATAATGTTTATCATGAGTAAGACAACAAAAAAAAACTGTGGTCACACTGGCATACAGCATCGGATGATTCTATCATGCGAGAGAATAGGATGTGATATGCTAATGATACGGCTCAAACTCTGCTATGGGCTTGAGCCGAGTGTAATGGTACTATTCTGCAATTTGTTGCATTTGAGAATTGGACCACAGGTGTGAGAAAAATGGGGAGCTTAATTTCTCCATCTTCTCCATCACCTGTCTCGGCATATATTGAATTGCACTCGGAAGTTATCCGAGCACATTCCAGTGTTTCACATGGGCCCATAGACTTGTATAGGGGCAAGTGATCTGATTTGCAAAGGCACTCACAGCATGCTGCAATTGTATTCTCATGCCGAATCGGTGTGAGAAAAAAGATCACATATCTGCACTGCCCCATAGTATAGCACTAGTCAAAGAGCTATCCAATAAAACATCATATTGCTCTGAGCCATCTTATTTGCTCATGTGAGCGAGTCCAATTTATCCTCTTCTTACGGAAAATGTTCCCAACATACGCTAGGGTCACACTTGACGGCTGGATGCGATTTTCCATGCGACTTGGATTGTGTGAAAATCGCATGGAAAATCGCATCCATAGACCCCAATACAAAAAACGCATGCCCCAATGCCAAAAACGCATGGCTAAAGTGCCATGCGTTGTTTGAATGCGTTTTTGGCTCAGCACCAAAAAATGTCTCTTGAGACGTTTTTTGGTGCTTTTTCAAAAACGCATGCGTTTTTGTAACATGGTGTCCTATGGGTCACGCATGCAAAAACGCATAGCACTAAATGGTACCATGTGTTTTCGCATGTGTTTTCGCATGCGTTTTTAAGGCTGCTCCACACCTAAAAGCAAAAACGCAGTCCAAAATCGCAGGCTATCAGGAACAACCTTAAAAAACGCATGCAAGTGTGACCCTAGCCTAATATAATATTTTAGTAATTTATCCTCTAAATTAGTCAACCTCAGTTATATCTTATGGCCACTTTACACGCGGCAACAGGAAGATAGAAAACGGCAGGTGTCGGAGACAATTGTACCTTTTACCTTCAAAACACCTTGAAGTGGCTGCGTGTAATTCAGGTATCTGCAAGGTGTTTTGAAGGTAAAAGGCACAATTGTCTCCGACACCTGCCGTTTTCTATCTTCCTGTTGCCGCGTGTAAAGTGGCCATTACATGTGTACTGGAGCCCAAAGTGGAGCAAAACATTCTATCTGTGGTCTGACCTAAAGCCGTGGTAGTTTGTTCCCATCATGTCCCTTCCATTCATCCCATGATCATATCTACTTTGGTAGCAGCTGCTTGTCTGATTGGTTGCTTATTCTAATAGCCAACTAAAATTTCTTCTTTTTTTTAAGTCAATTTTACCCAGTGTTTTTAGAAAAATGTGGAATGTATTAGGTGTAATCTGTTCTGGCAGCAATTGTTCAGGGTAGATAGCAAGACGACTACAGAGTAAATGAAGCATTACACAGTTCCTATTTGAATCATTAGGCTGTCAGTGTCCTCCAGAGGATGAGCGGTTTTCTAAAGCCCTTCTATAATAGGTGAGGTGTGAATTTTAAAATCTGCACTATATGCTTTTTTTACTGTGTATAAAAATGAAAAAATATAAAAATCTCTGGACACCTCTTGGCATCCCCTGACACTAGTTAGGATTTATAGTGCAGATTTGTTGCAGATATTCCTGATACTTTTCTGAAATTTTCATCAGCCGTATACAGCAATTCTACACAGGGATATTTAGTACTATTTACTATGAATATGAATAGCACCAGTATCACATAAATAAAAAGTCAATATAACCGCTGTGTGTACAGTCTTAAAATACACTAGTGCCACTATATTATGCACAATAATATCACTGCAATACTCTACATAGATAGATAGATAGATAGAGTAGATAGATAGATAGATGCATTGATAGATCTATATACTGTAGATATCATATCTATTTATATAATCCGCAGTTTGAAATTCGGGCGTTGTAGCCGAATCCCACAATGCATTGCGCCACTGCGAGCGATGACGCGTAGCGTCATCGCGAGCTGCCCACCCGCCGCCACAACTCTCCTATCAGCCCAGTGCCGTAGCCCGCCACATCCTCCCGCTCCCCACCGCTCCCCCGCTATGTAAGTAGCTAAATACACAATACACACGTATGTACATATATGGCGATTATGTTTATTTGTCTCCTCAACTCTGCTGCATTTCCTGTCGCCTGGAAACTACATCTCCCATCATGCACCGCGGCTCCTCCCAGTGTACAGCGGTGAAGTCTCCTACCGCAAGGGACGCTGGGACATGTAGTCTACAGGGGAGGAGCCCCGGTGCATGATGGGAGATGTAGTTTCCAGGGGACCGCAAATGCTGCAGATCTCAGGAGACAGCTCTGATCACACACAGATAGAGAGGAGATCTGCTGCTTCTTCATACAAAGTCTCCTGCACTGAAGAGTGAGATTATATGTGTGTCTGTACTGTATATGTCTGTGTGTGTATACTGTATGTGTGTGTATACTGTATATGTGTCTGTATACTGCATGTGTGTCTATACTGTATGTGTGTGTGTATACTGTATGTGTGTGTGTATACTCTATATGTCTGTGTATACTGTATGTGTGTGAATACTCTATATGTGTGTATATACTGTATGTGTGTGTGTCTATACTGTATATGTGTGTGTATACTGTATATGTGTGTATGTATACTGTATATAATGTGTCTGTATATAACAGTGTGTATACTGTGTATGTGTGTATATAAGTGTCTATACTGTATATGTGTGTGTATATAACAGTGTGTATACTGTGTATGTGTGTATATAACAGTGTGTATACTGTATGTGTGTATATATAACAGTGTGTATACTGTGTATGTGTATATAACAGTGTGTATACTGTATATGTGTGTATATAACAGTGTGTATACTGTATCTGTGTGTATATAACAGTGTGTATACTGTATGTGTGTGTATATAACAGTGTGTATACTGTATATGTGTGTATATAACAGTGTATATACTGTGTATGTGTGTATATAACAGTGTATACTGTATATGTGTCTATATAACAGTGTGTATACTGTATATGTGCGTGTATACTGTATATGTGTGTGTATGCTGTATATGTTTGTCTATACTGTATATGTGTGTGTCTATATCTCTATACATAATCGCCAGTTTTGCACTTCCGGCCACTGTGCCGCTATCGCGAGCGATGGCGCACATGCGCCATCGCTCCCCGCCGACACTGGCCGCAAGCGCAAACATCCTGCCGCCACACACCCGCCCGCCGCTCACCCGCTGACCCGCCACACCCTCCCGCTCCCCGCCGCTCCCCCACTCCCCCGCCACATCCTCCCGCTCCCCGCCGCTCCCCCGCCACATCCTCCCGCTCCCCCGCAATTCCCACCCAGCGCCGACCACCGCCTCGCGCACACGCGCCGCCACCTGCAATTACCGCCCACCTCCCACTACACACCACACAGTGCGACCCCAGCCCGACCACACCTGCGCACTGCATTGATGACGTCACCGCCCGTCCCGCCCGCACCAATGTATGCATACAATCTGTGTCTAATGCCTGTCTACTCTCTGTTATGTCTCTGTATACTGTGTGTCTAATGTCTCTGTATACTGTGTGTCTAATGTCTCTGTATACTGTGTGTCTAATGTCTCTGTATTCTGTGTCTCTCATTTCTCTGTATACTGTCTGTCTAATGTCTCTGTATACTGTGTGTCTAATGTCTCTGTATACTGTGTGTCTAATGTCTCTGTATACTGTGTGTCTAATGTCTCTGTATACTGTGTGTCTAATGTCTCTGTATACCATGTGTCTAATGTCTCTGCATACTGTGTGTCTAATGTCTCTGTATACTGTGTGTCTAATGTCTCTGTATACTGTGTCTCTAATGTCTCTGTATACTGTGTGTCTAATGTCTCTGTATACTGTGTGTCTAATGTCTCTGTATACTGTGTGTCTAATGTCTCTGTATACTGTGTCTCTCATTTCTCTGTATACTTTGTGTCTAATGTCTCTGTATACTGTGTGTCTAATGTCTCTGTATACTGTGTGTCTAATGTCTCTGCATACTGTGTGTCTAATGTCTCTGTATACTGTGTGTCTAATGTCTCTGTATACTGTGTCTCTAATGTCTCTGTATACTGTGTGTCTAATGTCTCTGTATACTGTGTGTCTAATGTCTCTGTATACTGTGTCTCTAATGTCTCTGTATACTGTGTGTCTAATGTCTCTGTATACTGTGTGTCTAATGTCTCTGTATACTGTGTGTCTAATGTCTCTGTATACTGTGTCTCTCAGTTCTCTGTATACTGTGTGTCTAATGTCTCTGTATACTGTCTGTCTAATGTCTCTGTATACTGTGTGTCTAATGTCTCTGTATACTGTGTGTCTAATGTCTCTGTATACTGTGTGTCTAATGTCCCTGTATACTGTGTCTAATGTCTCTGTATACTCTGTCTAATGTCTCTCTATACTGTGTCTAATGTCTCTGTATACTGTGTCTAATGTCTCTGTATACTGTGTCATGTCTCTGTATACTGTGTCATGTCTCTGTATACTGTGTCATGTCTCTGTATACTGTCTAATGTCTCTGTATACTGTTTAATGTCTCTGTATACTGTCTAATGTCTCTACACTCTGTCTAATGTCTCTAATGTGTGTAATCTCTGCATACTGTCTGTCTATACAATGTCTCATGTATGTATATACTGTGTGCTTCTCTCCTCACCCTCCACCACTAAGCCGCTTCTCTCCTCACCCCTCCACCACTGTCCCGCTTCTCTCCTCACCCCTCCACCACAGACCCCCATCTCTCCTCACCCCTCCACCACAGAGCCGCATCTCTCCTCACCCCTCCACCACAGAGCCGCATCTCTCCTCACCCCTCCACCACAGAGCTGCATCTCTCCTCACCCCTCCACCACAGAGCCGCATCTCTCCTCACCCCTCCACCACAGCCGCTTCTCTCCTCACCCCTCCACCACAGAGCCACATCTCTCCTCACCCCTCCACCACAGAGCCGCATCTCTCCTCACCCCTCCACCACAGACCCGCCTATATACTCTACTACCCACAGAGCCGCCTCTATACTCTGATACCCAAAAAGCCACCTCGATACTCTGCTACCCACAGAGCCGCCTCGATACTCTGCTACCCAGAGAGCTGCCTCTATACTCTGCTACCCACAGAGCCGCCTCTATACTCTGCTACCCACAGAGCCGCCTCTATACTCTGCTACCCACAGAGCCGCCTCTATACTCTGCTACCCACAGAGCCGCCTCGATACTCTACTACCCACTGACCCGCCTCTATACACACAATTCATTTCACCGAACTCCCGATGCAATTGCATCGGGCCTTTTTACTAGTATATATATATTTTTTGCTTTTGAAAATGCACTTTTGTTTCCCCCAAACTGGGGGGGGGGGGTGTAACAGGGGTGCATCTTAAAGTGCACATGTTAAAAAAAATATAATTAAATATTACCAGGTAAAGGGGGTGAGGGGTGCAGCTCCTCAGCGGGGGTGCCGGAGACAGGTTCCAGTGGGTGTGGGGCACAGCTGCAGGACCAGAGCAGCAGAGATGTACCGGCGGCAGCAAGCAGTCGGCGCTGCCATGTTTTTTGTGGCAGCCAGGCGGTGGAGGTAGAGACTTTAAAATGGCCATGGGTCTCCCTTATGGCCGCGGCCATTTTGTTGAAGCCTCTACCGCTGGCCGCACAGTTAATGAGTGCAGCTGGCCACAAAAACATGGCGGTGCACACCGCTCACTACCGCCGGTACACCTCCACTGCTCTGGTCCTGCAGCTGTGCCCCCCACCCACCGGAACCTGGTGGGGGGCAAATATACAGGATGGGGGCATATATACAGAATGAGGGACATATATACAGGATGGGGGGCATATATATAGGATGGGGGTACATATACAGAATGGGGGCCATATATACAGGATGAAAAGGGGGGAGGGGGTGGGAGCGCATGTGAAGAAAGTTTTTGAAGTGGATTTAGGCCCAGGGCTGTGTGGCCACTCACCAGAGGTGGTTGTGCAACCCTGCACAACTGCGGTCTTACGTCTGTGAATCCACCTCCGCTTGGAGGTATAGTGGCGGCACCGAAATTTGCTCCGGGAGCTCCAGCTCCTGCCGCGGTCACGTGACCGGATTGATGTCACCACAGGTCCTTCAACGGTGACCGTGTTGTATTGCTAGGTCATGGAGCTCAGGATCTAGGATTAATGGTATCTCTTGTCCAGAGCTGCTCTTGCCAGGTGTGCACAAGTGCAAGAAGCTGAGAGTAAAAAAATCCCTGGTCTGTGGAGCGCTAGGACTGGAGATAAAATGGCACTAGGGTTATTTTTAGAAAATTATTTCTTTATTAACCTCTTACAGGCCACTACACGTTTCTGCAGCAAAGCGCTGCCTTCATCACCTGGAATCACTCATGAGTTGAAACTTTCAGTGATTACTTTGCTTCTTAAGTGTGCAGCTTTCCCCAGTTTGCTGTCAATCATACACTTGGCATGAAGAACTCCAGTGCTTATTCTGAAGTCTCATTTTTTGACCCCTAGACATCCAACCTGTTAAAGTCTTTGTTTATTCCCTGGATCCTAGTCTTGCCCTCTATCCCAAAAAGTTGTGATGTGTCATCTTAGTCTGTTTGTCATGACTGTACACATTCTGTGTTGCCTTGTTACTGTGTTGACTAATGTCACATACAACCTGTTCCCACATTCCCTAATATCTCAGTGTGTTATTAGGTTTATTCCCAAGTAAAAGGACACTGGTTTAAAATTATGGACCAGCCACAAAGAAGTTGTCCAAAGCAAAGTATAACAGCATCATCTAGCTCATTGATAGGAAAACTTTCGACAAAGGAAATTGCCAAAGTGCATCATGTGAGTGTCATGACGGAAGAACTAAAAATGAAGTCAGTTCATCCATTCAATGACCATAGGTAGATTTTGACACAAAATCAGTCAACAAGTTGGCTCATCACAAGGTCTATCAGTTTTGGTGTGACAAACATGTCAGTGGAGGTGGCTGGTATGCTTCATAATAGTAAGATCACAGATGTCCATGCAATCAATGTACAATGCATGTTACATAAGTTTGGAATGGTGGCTCAAAAAAAGAACAGGTAAAGAAGCCTTTACTTCAATATCGTCAGAAAAAGAATCAGCTCGAGTTTGCACAAAAGTATGGCCAGGTTCAACCATAAGCCCTGGATCCATTATTGGCATCAGTTTTTTCACTTTTGTGTTCTAAGTCCAAAAATTGATGCCAAAAACGGATGCTGCACTCAAGTGTGACTGTAATGGTGTCAGTTTTTGTACAGGACCCAAAAAACGTTGCAAGCAAGGTTTTTGAGTGCAGTAAAAAATGGATCCCTATGGGAAAATGGATCTGTTTTTTAGAGCATTGTTTATGGCACAAAAAAACGGATCCAATTTTTAGAGCATTGTTTATGGAAAAAATGGCAAAGTCCCAAAAACGCAGAGCTGCACAGAAGGGTCAAAAATCACCTTAAAAAAAACGGATCAGTTATTGAAAACAAGGGAAAAAACTGATGGCTATGTGTGACCCTAGCCTATGAAAAGTGCACAGTAGAAGATTTGAAGTGGGTGATTTGGAGTGATGAGATGAAAGTGAATAGACTAGGCTCTGATAGGTTAAAATGGGTCTGTAAGAAACAAGGGCAAAATGGTCTAACGGATTGAGAAATTGCTAGAGAGGTTGTTTCACAGCCAAAGGCATTGGATGCTAATAAATGCTGAGCTTTATGTAAGCATCCTACAAGACGAGTCACTACTAAATTCACTCAAGCCCTATGGAAATGAAAAGGACGACATAGGCTGGGGTCACACATAAAAATCCGTTTTTGGAAGTGATTTTCATCACCAATCCGTTTTTTATAGGGTGCTTTTTGAGCCTCTGATGCATTTGTTGCAGGCTGCACTCACATACAACGGTGAGGCCGGATTCACACTGCGGGTGTGATCTGATCGGTGGCTGTCCGTGTAAACCGGACAGCCCTGGACCGGATTTTGGCCCCATAGTATCCTATGGGGCCGGTGGAAGCCGGATGGTAGCTCTCTGCCATCCGGTTTCTATCTCTCCAGGAGAATTCTAGCCTTGGGGTTTAATTATTGAAGTTTCAATGAAAGTGATCTGATTGAAATAAGGAGGAATTAATGAGCTTTATTTAATTTGAAAGTCATTTTCTTCAACACCTGAAAATGGTAAAATATAGTTATGGCATTCTACTGCAAGACCTAATAATAGAAGAATTTGTGCTAACATATTTCAGATATGTCACTTTAGTAAATTTATATCAAATGAGCTGTTTTTAAAATATTATAACTATTTGGTAACTTTCAAAATACAAGTAATGAAAACTTAATTTTCTCTATATCCACTGCCCTAGATAGCTCAGAAAGAACAATATTTACCAGTGGATTACCTGTATATCTGCAGATGAATATCTTTTCTGGATATGACAGGTTCCTTTGAAAGCCTGATAATCAAGTTTAGGTTGAACATAACTATGCTCATGCACATATCCTGTTTAGCTATAAAGTAGATCCCAAGAATTAATTCTATATTCAAATGATTTTTATTATTTTACAATTTGAATCATTACAACAAGGGGTATAAAACATATGAACAGTGTAAGGATAAATGAAGTACATAAACAGTACGCAAGTGCTCAATGTGATTATAAATCAAAGATTACTTAATGAAATGAAATACAATTCAGGATTAAAGAGTTGTTTGATCATTGTCATATAACGTAAATTAAACCAGTAACGAAGTTACTTCATAGTAACTTAATTATGTACCTATATGGAAGTATCAACATTGTATATGAAGGAAAAACAGAATTTTAGATAAAATGAAAAAGTAATGATCTATATGCCCGCTGTTAGTTGTTATCTATATAAAGTGTGCGGACTGGTATGATCTTGAACAACGTCAGTGTGTTATAGTAGGTTAATGACATTTTTAGAGAAATACCCTCATTCCAGTCTTTCCACTTTTTAAAAATTTTTTTGAAAGATTATTTCTGAGGGCAAATGTGTGTTCATATATATTATGCAAGAGAAGAGAAAGAGAAAGGGGCGCAATAGTGCGGTTACCAGGGGGCTTTTTTTAGCGTGGCGTACTAATAGGTGGCCACTCACCTTATCAGGTTGTGCTGTCCCCGCACAACCCGGTAATCCATTTGATAAGGCGCCCTTCACAGGCTCTAGCTCATCCGCACACCGCGTGCTCCGGGGGCTCCGAGCATCCGGTCACGTCACCGCAGGTCCTTAAGTTAAAGCTCCTGTTGCCAGGCGACGCCAGGTCCTCACTGTTAGATGGAGGCCATGGGTACCAAGGCCTCTGTCAGCCATGTTGTCTCTTGTGTAAAAGTTTCAGTTTAAGCTTGAAAATGGTACTACTGAATTTCTCTGTTGTAGGTCTCAGGTAATAAAAGGAAACTAGGCATAGAAGAGAAACAGGCATGGAAGTTAATTAGGTTTGGTCCGAGCATATACCAAAAGCTCATCATGATAACAGTTAACCAATTCACTATATATGCCTTTTTCTCAGATATTTTACGGTGTATTCTATCCCTCAAGGCTAATATGACGTTTCTTATGATCAAGAACAGAGCTAATTAATGTCAATAAGTTGTGATTTGTGCTTGGTCCAAAAAAGGCTATTATAAGATCATTTATATTGATAAATTTAAGTGTAGTATGTAGTTAGTAATGAAATTAGTGTGTCTTTTTCATGTCTACGTGAAATGTAAGTATTGCCTTTGTCAGGATGAGGTCATTATGTATTCATTGACAATAATGGCCACTAACGTTATCCAATGGCAGAAAACTGTATAAAGAGCCCCTGCTTTAGACAGGCGGGGCGACACTATTCCATCCTGTGTGCCACGCATGCCTGCCATTCTGAAACCTGCCTATTATTGCCTTGCCATATATCTCTGTATTATTTCCTACCCGAATAAAACCCGCTTTTGGTTCTGAAGACGCAGTCTATGGAGTTTATCGAACAAAGGAAGAACTAACGAACTATTTCTTTCAAATGGTGAGCTAGTCCGGTCGAAAAGGGGGAGAAGACCCCACATCCCTTCTGAAGAACCTAGAAGATTCCTGCAAGTAAAGCTGTGAACCAAAGGGGTGAGAGGGTGAGGAATGGACTTTTCTTTGTCTTTTTTTTTTGCCTTTGTTGCTAAAAAGCGTGATGCATCACGTGAAATCGCATTAAGGAAATCAGCCGCTGAGAATCTCTCGTTTGCGCTCCTGTCTACCCTGAGTAACTAAGACTAAAGTGCCTCTATGTGAGTTAAACAAGGACGTGCAGATTAACGCCGAGGGTGATAAAGACGGAGAAGGAGACGCTTGGCAACGTAACGACTGAGGCTGAACATGTGGCTACACCTCTTCTGGTTGACCAAAGCGCGCAAGTGTCTTCCATAATGGAGGAGTGAGTATCTAACTATTGCAATAGTTGATATTAAGGCAGTTAAGTCGTCCTTGTGTTTTCACCGCTATGGAGTGGCTAAGGAAACAGGCTGGCAGGCACGCTGAAACCCCATAGCTAGAAGGGGTTAAGGCTGAACCACTTGCTTAAATTGTATGCAGTGGTTCACAGAAGAAAGTAGACATCTTGATAAGAAGAAATTATTAGCAGAAAGTGCAGCCGAATAGCGGCTTTGTGTAAGTTAGTTATAGCTCAGATCAGGCTAGTGATAGACAGCTTCAAAGACAGTACGTTAATGTGGTTACACAGGGAGGGGCAGTGGAGCAGTGTATGGAGAGAACACAGCAGCTACTGATACAATGACAGGAGTAGTAGTATCACAAAGGGAGGGGTATGAGATACAGCGGCTGCAGGCAGACAGAAGGGAGGAAGAAAATTCATACATGGTTGTTAGAATCCTTTAGAATCAGGAAAGGAAATTATCTTAGAATTAGAAGATGGGCTGCCTGGTGTGTAACGTTTGATAAGTATTTTTTGATAGAATAGATCAGAAAGATGATTATGATCTGATGGAATAGATTGTAGAGAATACTTGAAAAGGTTTTGCAAGTTAGGGATTTTACATAATGCTAAATTTGTGGAGGACAAAATTAGGGCATTGGTAACCATTGTTAGGGAAAATGCCATCCTAGACTAAGGGCGATGATACAAATGTTTTTGCATACCGCCCTGCCCGGATGGCATCTGCTGATGACAGGAGACCAGGACTTCCTGGGGGTTATGGCCAACTGCCGACAACGGGCCAGTCCCAGTGGGCAGACACCCTCGGAACTCCATGGGTCCTCTTGTATGTTATCCTTGTGGGCAATCAGGGCATCTTAGACGTAAGTGTTCCCATTTAGCTCCCAGGGATGATCCACAGGTGCAGTAGCAGCCTACCTCTACAATGTCCCGAGATCCGTATGAGGATCCTGCTGTTAAGACCACTGGACAGCCAGCGGTTAACGGCCCCAAACCGTGCCAGCAGTACAATGGCCCTCAGATAGTTAACCCTGTTTTACGGGAGCCTTTTGCCCCGTCACCCAATTATGCGACCCTTGTCCATCCCAGTGGTCAGATCCATGCTGTGAGGAGAGCTCACCCTCCTCCAGGAGGAATTCCTCTCGCCCTTATGCTCCACTGATTCAGGAGCTGGGGGGGACGAGGAAATGGCTATTTCAAGCGATCTGTCCGGCTCGGAGGTGACAGCAGTGGGCCGTAGAATTGCCTCTGGTGAGGTTGGTGGATTTTTTTTGGGCTTCCTACTGCCGGTACTGGTGGATGCTTTGAACCCCCCTCTGCTCCCCTGTGCCTCTTGGCAAAATTATCCCTAGGCCGAGATGGACGACCTTATGTCAGAGGGAAAATAGAGGGTCAAATTTGGGAAAGCTTTTTAATTGATACATGAGCCTCTGTTTCAGTAACAGGACACAAATTGCAGCTCCCCCCGGGCTGCCAGACACCACAACTTTAGTGGGATTTGAGGGCTCCTGTATACTGGCGAGGAGGAGTTGTCCAGTAAACCTGAAATTTCAGGACACGGGGACATCGAAGTGCAGAGGCATTCGGTGTGAATTTTGGATCAGTCCGCAATTAAAGTTTTTTATTAATGGGTCAAATGTGTTGTTAGCCATGTGTATCATTGTTAATTCGGGTATCATTGTTGATTTGTGTAACAAGGTTTTGTGACAAAGAAGCTACTGTTTGTTCAGTTATTATGGATGCTGCAGAGTTGAAAATGTCACAGTCATAAATTAACCGTTGCTAGTTTTTGCTCAGTTGATAATGATGATGACATGCCTGAGATAAATGTTGCAGACACGGCTTTGAAACATGAATTGGTGCAATCATTTCCTCATTTATGGGTTTTAAAACTTACAGATTGCGGACTGATGTAAATTTTAATTAAGATTGACAGCGACCGTCTACCACCCTTTCAGCGCCAATACCGTATTCCTGAGGAAGCAATTCCTTACATAAGGATTGCTGTCAGTGAATTGGAACAACAGGGCGTGATTGTACGAGGCAACCCCCGTGCAATAGCCCAATCCTGCCTGTAAAAAAGGAGGATGATAGCTATCGCATGGTCATGGATTTAAGACTTGTAAACAAATATACCCCTCAGCAACACATCTCGGTCCCTGAAGTGATGTCACTGCTGAGGAGTGAATGTCAGTTTTTTTTTCTCTTGTTTGTATATTGCGAATGGCTTTTTCTGCGTGCCCATTACACCTGAGTCGGCTCTCCGTTTTGCATTTACCTTTAAAAATGTGCAATACCTGTTCACACGCTTGCCCCAAGGGTTTTATTCTAGTCCAATTTATTTCCATCAGGTGTTGGCACAGGTAATGGAACCCCTGGGGTACGGAGACAAAGTCCTGCAATATGTCAATGATTTCTTGATTTAAAATTTATGGACTCAAATTGTTGATGAAACTGAACACAAAGATTTAATTCAATATTTGTGATGCATTGTGCAACTCAATATTAAATGTGAGTCGGGACAGAGTACAGCTGAATGCAACCAGAGGTTAAATATTTGAATGTGTCAGTTTCAAAAGAGGGGACATTCATTCAAGTTGTACCTGTGCCAAATCAATATCACAGAACTCAGAAAGTTTCTAGGTCTTGTGAATTTTTCCAGAGAATTTATTGAAAATTTTGCTTGCCTTGCTAAACCTTTGTATGATCTCCTAAAAGGGTATTGAAAATGCGTTTACCACGATTACAATAGAGGGAGACGCCCTGCAGGCTTTTGAAAATTTAAAACATGCACTTGTAGGAGCAACAGCTCTAATTAACGCAGACCCATCCCAGCCTTATTATCTGCAAGCACATGCAGGTGACGTAGCGATCTCATCTGTGCTACTGCAGAAGTGGCCAAAATAGTGCCCTGAAGTTAAGTCAATTACATGCCCTGGGTTACTACTCACGGCTGCTTTCTCCCGTTGAAAAAGGTTTTACACTTGTATGAAGGATTTACTTGCAGTGCACTGGACCATGCTGCAGGTCCGTCACATAATGGGCTTTTCACCTTGATTCTGCAGACCCCCCCATGTAACCTTAAAAACACTGCTTACAGGCAAAGCTTGGGGTGTGAATTCTCAAAGCCGTAGCCTCAAAGTCAACAGGAATATCTCTTTTTGAGCTGATGACAGGAAGACAGATGCCTGTCTTGTTGTCTAGTGACATTGTGCTGCCCAGCCCGCAGCAAGCTGTAGTACAGAGAGATCAGTGGCTTGAACAGATCCAACAACAGATTCAGCATCTCCAGCAGTACACTGCTTTTTAGATGGCTAAAAGTTGCATAGAACCTACAGAAAAATTATATGAGTCCAAATTTGTTGTGGGTTGTCATGGTTAAGAATCTTAGGAAAAAAAGGACCGTGGGATTCCAATTACAAAGGCCCATTTGTTATCACACAAGTGATAGGCCCAACTGTTTTGGGAGTGCTAAGGATTAGCAAGCCAAGAGACAAAGGTGTTAAAATTGTTCATATTGATCAATGTAAGCTTGTTATACTGTCAGTTGAGAATCCTAGTGATGCTGGTGAGAACTGATACTGCGCTTTTATTTTATTTTTCAGGTCCCCTATTGGATCGGGATCCGCCTGTTTCCCTGGAGATGACATCTCACACCATCCAGTGGGACCCGGACAGTGTGATCGAGGGGGAAGACAGTGGAAGCTCCGAGGGAACAGAACAAGATCGAGAGCCACGGATCAAAGGACTCAGAGACTGTTATGGGACTTGGGACTCGGACACTTTATGTTTTTTTACTTCTGTGATGATTGTTTTGTTTTGTTGTGTTTTTTGCTTCTTTTTAGGACTATTTGCCCACACCTGAGCTGTCAATAAGACCTTAGGAGCCATGGAACAAAGAAAATTTTTGAATTTTTTCTTTTTTTGAAAGATTGTAACGGGACTCATTAATACTTAAGAACTCTTACGTTGGTGATATTTACTGTAGATTTTTTTTGCTACTTTGTTTGTTTTTTTCCTATATGTGTTTAATAAGTAGTAACCTAAAAGTTTAAAAGTTTTTCAAAAAGAATCTGGCTTATGTTGAGGAATTAAATAACTTTCAGGCCCGTGTAATAACACATAGTACCACTTTTATCAGACCATACCGGAGACCTGGCGCTGGTAGGGTACCTACTGCCAGACCACGCTCACTCGTAGGTGGTACACCTATTGTTAGGGCCCTTCTTACAAGGGTACCTTCAGTCCCTCCCAACACTCCTACTGACCAGGGAGTGTACGAAATTATGTATTCCCTCAATACCATATATGAGAATTAGGACTAGACTCATATGCCAATTTGTACTTCAGGGTAAATTATCAAATTACCATAAGTACAACAGAGGGATTTGTTAGACGGAGGCCATGGGTACCAAGGCCTCTGTCAGCCATGTTGTCTCTTGTGTAAAAGTTTCAGTTTAAGCTTGAAAATGGAACTACTGAATTTCTCTGTTGTAGGTCTCAGGTAATAAAAGGAAACTAGGCATAGAAGAGAAACAGGCATGGAAGTTAATTAGGTTTGGTCCGAGCATATACCAAAAGCTCATCATGATAACAGTTAACCAATTCACTTTTTCTCAGATATTTTACGATGTATTCTATCCCTCAAGGCTAATATGACGTTTCTTATGATCAAGAACAGAGCTAATTAATGTCAATAAGTTGTGATTTGTGCTTGGTCCAAAAAAGGCTATTATAAGATAATTTATATTGATAAAGTTAAGTGTAGTATGTAGTTAGTAATGAAATTAGTGTGTCTTTTTCATGTCTACGTGAAATGTAAGTATTGCCTTTGTCAGGATGAGGTCATTATGTATTCATTGACAATAATGGCCACTAACGTTATCCAATGGCAGAAAACTGTATAAAGAGCCCCTGCTTTAGACAGGCGGGGCGACACTATTCCATCCTGTGTGCCACGCATGCCTGCCATTCTGAAACCTGCCTATTATTGCCTTGCTATATATCTCTGTATTATTTCCTACCCGAATAAAACCCGCTTTTGGTTCTGAAGACGCAGTCTATGGAGTTTATCGAACAAAGGAAGAACTAACGAACTATTTCTTTCACTCACGTTAAGCTGCACTCTGCGCCTAGCTGCTACCCGCCGCTTTACCCTCAGAGAGGGATTTATATTAGAAGGTAAAAAAACTATAAGTGGCCACCTGAGGAAGATAGAGAATCTATCGAAACATGTTGTGGAGTAGGAGGGGAGCCTGAATAAAGGTCTGTTGAAAAAACATCCCAGTGCCTGCTGCCTTTGTGCCTGAGCGCCTCCAATTAGACCGCTTATAGTTTTTTTTTACCTTTATATATATTATGACTTGTTATTTTTTCTTTGACTTTGTCGACAGATGGGGAAGGGGGTCTCTCCATAGGGAGGCAATGTAATTTTTTTGCTGTAAGTAAAATGTGCGTAATTATAGGTCTGCATGTATGTGTGATAGACTCAAGACCCACAAGTAGAAGGATAAGTTCAGGAGACAAGTGCAGGTTCAAATTAGTTATCTTATTGATTAAGGATTCTATTTTCTTCCAGAAGTGTTTGAGATAAGGACAACTCCAGAAAATGTGTGTTAAGGCGGCCACCAATGAGCGCAGTCTATGCAAATAGGCGCGCAAATTCAAAGTACGAATTTCGCGCCAATTTGCAGCCTGGCGACAGCGCCGCATGTGTACATGGGTACCCGCCACCTCAGGTCTCCCCTCCATGCTCCCCAGTCTCCCTTCCATCCTTCCTGGTCTTCCCTCCATGCTCCCCAGTCTCCCCTCTATGCTCCCCGGTCTCTCCTCCATCCTCCCCGGTCTCTTCTCACGTACCAGTGTTATTGATGATGATCAGCCTCTCCGGTTCTCCTCCTCCCATCTCCGCAGCCGCGGACACCATCCTCCTCACCCCGTCCTCCTCACCCCGTCCTCCGTGCTGAGATCTGCTGCCGTCCAGTGGACCCGGAGCCCCGGGAAGATCTCCCGCAGCTCCTCCACCTACTGCCGCAGACAGGAGCAGCGCTGACCCCGGGGCCACCCGAGCCGCCAGCTTTCGGGACATAACCAGCCCGAACCTGCGGTAGGCTCCGGAGATCACACACAAGACCTGCCCGAGACACATCACCCGAGATCCTAGATGCTCCGACACCATCCTGCCCCCCCCGGCTCCATCCTGCCCCCCGGCTCCATCCTGCCCCTCTTGCTCCATCCTGGTCCCCCCCGGCTCCATTCTGCCCCCCTGGCTCCATCCTGCCCCGCTCGCTCCATCCTGCCCCCCCGGCTCCATCCTGCCCCCCCCCTGGCTCCATCCTGCCCCCTCGGCCCCATCCTGTCCCGCTCGCTCCATCCTGCCCCCTTGCATCCATCCTGCCCCTGCATCCATCCTACCCCCCTGCTTGGGTCCATCCTGCCCCCCGCATCCATCCTTCCCCCCCGGCTCCATCATGCACTGCCGGCTCCATCCTGCCCCCCCTGCATCCATCCTGCCCTCCCCCCAGCTGCATCCTGCCCCCTTGGCTCCATCCTGCCCCCCCCAGCTCCATCCTGCCCCCCGGCTTCATCCTGCCCCCCCGCATCCATCCTGCCCCCCGGCTCCATCCTGCCCCCCCCGGCTCCATCCTGCCCCCCCAGCTCCATTCTGCCCCCCTCGGCTCTATTCTGCCCCCCTCAGTTCCATCCTGCCCCCTCGGCTCCATCCTGCCCCCCAGCTTCATCCTGCCCCCCCCGCATCCATCCTGCCCCCGGCTCCATCATGCCCCCCCGGCTCCATCCTGCCCCCCTCGGCTCCATTCTGCCCCCCTCAGATCCATCCTGCCCCTCGGCTCCATCCTGCCCCCCCCCGGCTTCACCCTGCCCCCCGGCTCCATCCCGCCCCCCGCATCCATCCTGTCCCCCCGGCTCCATCCTGCCCCCCTGGCTCCATCCTGCCCCACTTGCTCCATCCTGCCTCCCCTGATCCATCCTGCCCCCCCTGGCTCCATTCTGCCCCCCCCGGCTCCATCCTGCCCTGCTCACTCCATTCTGCCCCTCCGGCTCCATCCTGCCTCGCTCGCTCCATCCTGCCCCGCTCGCTCCATCCTGCCCGCTCACTCCATCCTGCCCCACTCGCTCCATCCTGCCCCCCGGCTCCATCCTGCTTCACTCGCTCCATCCTGCCCGCTCGCTCCAACCTGCCCCGCTCACTCCATCCTGCTCCCCCCGGCTCTATCCTGCCACCCGACTCCATACTGCCCCGCTCGCTCCATGTTGCTGCACTCGCTCCATGCTGCTTGCTCACTCCATCCTGCCCCGCTCGCTCCATCCTGCCCCCCCGACACCATCCTGACCCCCCGCACCACTGCCGTCACCATCCTTCCCCCCTGCTCATTCCTGCCCCCCTGCTCCATCCTGCTGCCCCGGCAGTTAGCAGTCATGTTATCGGTTTCCCAGGCAATGACAGGTCCTATAGGCCTGTAGGACCTAGAAGACAGAGGTGGAGCGAGCCGGCGGACGGGTAAGTATCCTCACTGAGGATTTTTTTATTTTTAATTTTACTGCGGAGGAGCTGGGGCCAGGAGGAGTGGAGGGGCCACGGGGAGCGGGGGGCCGCAAGGAGTGGAGTATCGCCATATATCATAGTGCTGCTGTACATGTACTGTTATGTACCGCCATATACTATAGTGCTGCTATACATGTACTGTAATGTACCGCCATATACTATAGTGCTGCTATACATATACTGTAATGTACCGCCATATACTATAACACTGCTATGCATGTACTCTAATGTACTGCCATATACTATAACACTGCTATACATGTACTTTAATGTACCACCATATACTATAGTGTTGCTATACATGTGCTGTAATGTACTGCCATATACTATAGTGCTGCTATACATGTGCTGTAATGTCCGCCATATACTATGGTGCTGCTATACATGTACTGTAATGTACCGCCATATACTATAACACTGCTATACATGTGCTGTAATGTACCACCATATACTATAGTGCTGCTATGCATGTACTGTAATGTACCGCCATATACTATAGTGCTGCTATACATGTGCTGTAATGTACCACCATATACCATACCGCTGATATACATGTGTACCGCCATATACTATAGCGCTGCTCTACATGTTCTGTAATGTACCACCATATACCATAGCACTGCTATACATGTACTGTAATGTGCCGCCATATACTATAGTCCTGCTATACATGTACTGTAATGTACCGCCATATACCATAGCGCTGCTATACATGTACTGTAATGTACCGCCAAATACTATAGTGCAGCTATACATGTACTATAATGTACCGCCATATACCATAACGCTGCTATACATGTGCTATAAAGTACCGCCATATACCATAGCGCTGCTAACATGTACTATAATGTACCGCCATATACTATAGTGCTGCTATGCATGTACTGTAATGTACCACCATATACTGTAGCGCTGCTGTACATGTGCTATAAAGTACCACCATATACCATAGTGCACCTGTATATGTACTGTAATATTCCGCCATATACTATAGTGCTGCTATACATGTGCTGTAATGTGCCACCATATACTATAGTGCTGCTATACATGTGCTATAAAATACCACCATATACTATAGTGCACCTGTACATATACTGTAATCGCCATATACCATAGTGCTTCTATACATGTACTGTAATGTACCTCCATATACTATAGTGCTGCTATTCATGTGCTGTAATGTACCACCATATACCATAGCGCTGCTATACATGTACTGTAATGTACCGCCATATACTATAGTGCTGCTATACATTTACTATAATGTACCGCCATATACTATAGTGCTGCTATTCATGTGCTGTAATGTACCACCATATACCATAGCGCTGCTATATATATATATGTAGTTTACTCACGTTCACTGAACAAGTTCTGTCAGTCACAGTATGTCAACTACATACATATTCTAGAATACCTGATGCGTTAGAATGGGGCCACCATCTAGTTATATTATAACTATTTGGTAACTTTCAAAATATGTAACAAGTAATGAAAACTTAATTTTTTTCTCTATAGCCACTGCCCTACATAGCTCAGAAAGAACAATATTTACCAGTGGATTACCTGTATATCTGCAGATGAATAGCTTTTCTGGATATGACGGGTTCCTTTGAAAGCTTGATAATCATGTTTAGGTGGAACATAACTATGCTCATGCACATATCCTGTTTAGCTATAAAGTAGATCCCATGAATTAATTCTAAAGAAGTTGTAGGCAGATTGAATTTTTACTCATATATAATCTGTAATTTATTCTGGTGATTTAAAGTGACACTCTCAGGTCATTTTTCAGTATGATACTAATATTACCCTTGAATAGTGCCTGGTCAGACCTTTTAAAAACATGTAAAATCATTATTCTACCCTTTGAAGTTTCCATGTTATCAGCATTGTCAGACTCTGCAGGGAGCTCCTGGATTAGTCCTCTCCATTATAAGCAATATTACTATATAACAGCAATAGTCCGCCTGCTGTATAAACTGTCATGTAATTATGCACTCCCTCTCAGCAGC
This sequence comes from Allobates femoralis, assembly GCA_033576535.1. Classification (NCBI taxonomy): domain Eukaryota; kingdom Metazoa; phylum Chordata; class Amphibia; order Anura; family Aromobatidae; genus Allobates; species Allobates femoralis. The sequence continues at coordinate 237,147,589 of JARQOC010000002.1, forward strand.
TCCCCCTCCCTCCTCCCTCTCAGCAGCTCTCTCCTCCCTTTGCTCCAAGTGCAGTGTGGTTTCAGTTTCCATTGGAGCTTCTGTTCTGTTGAGGATACGGAGGGAGAGAGCTATTACAGATCTGCCATATCTAGACTCCATTTCTTTCTCTAAGCAGTTATCCCTGCTGTGACAGTATCTGTGCTGTATTTGACCTCTTGTGATGCTGCAAACACGGAGAGGAGAGAGGAGCATACAGCTCCAAACACTGATGTCCTGTGCAGTAATGTGATGTGAATATGTAATATGCATTTTCATACTTTGGGGAGCGGACAACAGAGAACTAAGTGGATCATTTAGTGTGAGTGACGGATGCAATGAATCTCTTAATTTGAAGTTTATAGAGGATAGGAGAAGAATATAAATTAAAGAAATAAATAGAGAGAGATTAGAACAAGGAATTAGAAAATTATAGCAGTTACATATGGATTTTTGTCCTGACAGATTTCCTCTAAGGCCAGCTTCACATTACGATTTTGAGGCATCTGAGTGTATCCGTGTTAAATCGGATACACTTGGATGCGATTTTGCCTCCCTTGTATCCCTATAGGGCTCGGATTGTGCATAAATCGGATGGCAGAAAGGACACATCCAAGCACAATCTGTGCCCCATAGCAATACATGGGAGGCAATATCGGATCCGAGTGTATCCGCTTTGACACGGATACACTCGGAAACTCCGAAATCCTGGTGTGAAGCCGGCCTAAATGGTGAACATCTTTTGGCTTCCAAACATCTGACAATGGTGATTGGATTTACTGTGGAATTATCTCTTCCTCCCTAGACATTAATATCAGATGTCAATGATAAGTTACTGGCAGCAAAGCTGCAAGTCTGCCAACGGTCAATTATAGGGGTCCTTTTAGAGACCATTCAAAGCGTTGGTTTGAGGGCAAATGGGTACTTACTATTTAACTCACCAGAATTCCTTAGTGTAATTGCCGGTGTCTCATTTTTTAATACCCAGTTGCACTGTTGTTAGAATTGACTACTATGTTACCTATCCAATTTTATTCCTAATTAGAGCTGAATGGATCAACTTTGAGACCAATTTCCTGAAATTCTGAGGTCACACTAAATTTGGGCAATCTACAAATTGATTTGTGAAGATTGTACAAAAAAAATGCCATAGGCCATCTACCACTACTGCTTGTCATTCTCTGATGACGTCTTTTCCTCCTTTTCCATTCCAATTGCAAATATCCAATTATGATTTTGAGTCTAGAATGTAGATGCTAATTTGACAACTAAACTCGCATTTGGTCAAGCCACTGGTGTACCACTTTCTGAAGTCTGCTGTCTTTCAAGAGAAACATGGCGTGCACTTGTCCTTACTGTAAGATAATAAATCACACATTATTTCTTGCAGGAAGAAATGTCTGTTTTCTGATATCACATGCAGGACAAAGTAGGTTGTTCTTTCAACTTGTCTTTGAGCACTAAGTGCACAGTAGTATATATCTAGAACTGTATTTATGGGAAAGGACAGGGCTTGTATAAGGGATAGGCAGGATAGGCACTGCCTAGAGTGCTACCTCCTGCCTCACCAAGGGGGTGCTCTGGGGGGGGACACCAACATTGCTGAATGCCTGTGCCTTTGTAACTAAAGAACAGTGATAGCCAGGGCACAGGCACACGGGTGAGTAGTGTCATTGACACCACTCACCCCTCTCTCGGCCAGCACTCAACTGTGTGTGCATCTATAAGATGTATAAATACAATTGCTGTGAGTACTACCCGGGACAAGAGTCGGGGAGATGTAATCAGCTCCCTGCCTCACGGGGAACTCCAGCAGAATGCAGGTTACCCATGGTCTGCACCCTGCTGGATGCAGAGCATGCAGGGAATGTCGGGTGGCACAAAAGCAGTTGGAGGCTTATTTAAGTCATAATATGGACATATATTGTTATGTTGAGGGCATTTTAATAACACTAGTAGTTTAAAGGGCACTGTGTCATGATGTGCTGCAGAAGGCCAGAGAAGAAGTAATCTGGAGAGAAAGCTGTGGATGTCACCATAAGTCATTATGGTGTGTGGACTAGATGGGGATGAAAGGAAAGAATTGACTTAATCAGAGAAGATGTCTTGTATAAGGTACCTGGATGTAAATGTTTACTTGTTGTTACTGACTACATCCCATCAATACTGCAGTTAATTACTGATAACAACAACTTCCAGAATCTCCTTATCATTGTTAAGGATATACTCTGAGTTGTAGATTCATGAGATACAAATGTATATTGGACTGACTTGACTTTACAATTTATTTCTTATTAGCTGTTTTTAGCTGTAACAAAATAGAATGGGTTAACAAAGTTTTGCTTCTCTCTGCTGAGATACACAGGCTGCAAGCGTAATACAGGGGCTATATGTGGGCTCCTGGTGTAATACAGGGGCTATGTGTGGGCTCCTGGTGTATTACAGGGGCTATGTGTGACCACACGCTGTAATACAGGGGCTACGTGTGGTAAGGAGTGTAAAACAGGGGTTATGATTGGCACAGGCTTTAATACAGGGGCTATATAGGGCACAGGCTGTAAGTGTAATACAAGAGCTATGTGTGAGCTCCTGGTGTAACACAGGGCTATGTGTTTTCTCCTGGTATAATACAAGGGATACATGGGCCACAACCTCGAATACAGGGGCTACGTGAAGAACAGGCTTGAAATGTAATACTAAGACAATGTGTGGGCTCCTGGTGTAGGGTCTATGTGTTGGCACAGGCTGTAATACAGGGATTTATGTGTGAGCTTCTGCTCTAATACAGTTGGCAATGTGTGAGCTCCTGCTGTAATACAGAGGCTTTATGAGGCCTCCTGTTGTAATACTAGGGGCTATGTGCAACCTTCTACTGTAATAATGGTGACTGTGTGCGGCTCCCTGCTGTATACTGGGGGCTGTGTGGGGCCTCCTGCTGTATACTGGGGGCTGTGTGCAGCCTCCTGGTTTAATAATGGGGGATGTGTGTGGCCTCTATGTGTATATTGTGGGCTTTATGTGACCTTGTGCTATAATACTGAGGACTGTGTGCCATCTCCTGGTGTATAATGGGGGCTATGTGCGGCCTCCAGCTGTATACTGGGGGCTGTGTGTGGCCTCCTGTTGTATACTGGGGGCTGTGTGTGGCCGCCCTCTTTATATAGGGGGCTTAATGTGACCTCGTGCTATTATACTGGGGACTGTGTGCCATGTCAAGCTGTATAATGGGGGCTATGTGCAGTCTCCTGCTGTATACTGTGGGCTGTGTTTGGCCTTCTGCTGTATGATGGGGGCTGAGTGTGGCCTCCTTCTGCATTCTGGGGGCTGAGTTTGGCCTCCTGCTATATACTGGAGGCTGTGTGTGACCTCCCTCTGTATACTGGGGGCTTTACATGACCTTGTGCTATAATACAGGGGACTGTGTGCCACTTCCTGCTGTATAATGGGGGCTATGTGCAGGCTCCGGCTGTATATTGGGGTCTGTGTGCAACCTCTTGCTGTATACTGGGGGCTGTGTTTGGCCTCCTGCTGTATACTGGGTGTTGTGTGTGGCCTTCTGTTGTAATGCTGGGGGCTGTGTGTGGCCTCCTGCCATATACTGTGGGTTGTATGTGGCTTCCTGCTCTATACAGGGGGCTGTGTGTGGCCTTCTTCTGTATACTGTTGACCCTGTGCAGCCTCCTGCGGTATACTGGGGCTTTGTGCAGCCTCCTACTGTATGCTGGGGGCTCTATACAGCCTCCTACTGTATACTGGGCCTTGTGTGACCTCCTGCTGTATACTGGGGGATGTATATGGCCTCCTGCTGTATACTGAGGGCAGTGCATGGCCTCCTTCTGGATCCAGAGAGATGTGTGCACCCTCCTGCTGTATACTGAGGGCTGTGTATGGGCTCTAGCTTTATACTGGGGGCTGTGTACTTTAGATTGTTAGAAGAATAAGGGTGCCGTCACACGCTACAATTTTATGAACGATATTGTTAGCGATCACATGCACGCGCGATCGCTAACAATATCGTTCAGATCGCTGGTGAGCTGTCACACAGACTGACTCACCAGCAATCAATTGACCAGAAACATCGTGGAAACTATTTGAATATCATTTCCACGATGTCTTGACGACTGATAAGCCAGCTCCCAGCACCTCTCACAAGCGCTGGGAGCTGTTATCCAAGGTAAACTGCGGGTATCTAGGCAGCGCGCGCTGCCTAGATACCCGACATGTACCTTAGTTACCAGCCTCCTCCGCTCACCGGCTGGTATCTATGGTACACAGCGGGTAACTAGGGTCCCTAGTTACCTGCTGTGTACCATAGATACCAGCTGGTGAGCGGGGGAGGCTGGTAACTAAGGTACACGTCGGGTATCTAGGCAGCGCGCACTGAATAGATACCCGCAGTTTACCTTAGATACCAGCTCCCAGCGCTTGTGAGAGGCACTGGGAGCTGTGTTATCGATCGTCTGCCGGTGTCACACGCAGAGATGCTGCGTGTCCACCGGGCGATGGACGATTGATTTGAGGACAGGACCTCAAATCAAACGATGAACGATCAGCCGACTGATCATTCATCGTTTGTAGTGTCACACGCAACGATGTCGTTCCAACATCGTTCAAGCGTCACAAAACACGTGACTTTTGAACGATATCGGCAACAATATCGTTACGTATGACAGTACCAGGGCCGAATCATTGATGAGGCAATGTGAGTGGCCTGATTCAGGCGGCGCCACCTGCTGGTGAAGGAAGGGGCGGCATCTGCAGGTGCTCATGTTCTCCTGCAGTGCACGGCGCGGGAAGAAGTGAGAGCCGACAAAGATCAGAGAGCAGCCTCCTGTGCTGAGATACCGATGATAAGAAGCTCCAGGTCACAAGGTGACAGATCTACTGCTGGCCAGGGAGTGAGGGGGCTGGGACATGGGGGCTGGGGCCCAGGGGCTGTGAGCATGTGAAGCTGCACATGTACAAACAGCACAGAGGACTGTGTGAGGTATCTGTATAATCTGTGAATGAGCTGTGTGTGAGATTTGTGTGAGCTGTGTGTGTTGTGTGAGCTGAGTGTGTGTTGTGTGAGCTGTGTGTGTGTGCTGTGTGAGCTGTGTGTGTGTGTTGTGTGAGCTGAGTGTGTGTGTTGTGTGAGCTGTGTGTGTGTGTTGTGTGAGCTGTGTGTGTTGTGTGCGCTGAGTGTGTGTGTTGTGTGAGCTGTGTGTGTTGTGTGAGCTGTGTGTGTTGTGTGAGCTGAGTGTGTGTGTTGTGTGAGCTGTGTGTGTGTGTTGTGTGAGCTGTGTGTGTTGTGTGAGCTGAGTGTGTGCGTTGTGTGAGCTGTGTGTGTGTTGTGTGAGCTGTGTGTGTGTTGTGTGAGCTGTGTGTGTGTGTGTTGTGTGAGCTGTGTGTGTTGTGTGAGCTGTGTGTGTGTGTGTTGTGTGAGCTGTGTGTGTTGTGTGAGCTGTGTGTGTTGTGTGAGCTGTGTGTGTTGTGTGAGCTGTGTGTGTGAGCTGTGTGTGTGTGTTGTGTGTGTGTTGTGTGAGCTGAGTGTGTGTGTTGTGTGACCTGTGTGTGTGTGTTGTGTGAGCTGTGTGTGTTGTGTGAGCTGAGTGTGTGTGTTGTGTGAGCTGTGTGTGTGTGTTGTGTGAGCTGTGTGTGTGTGTGTTGTGTGAGCTGTGTGTGTGTTGTGTGAGCTGTGTGTGTTGTGTGTGTGTGTGTTGTGTGAGCTGTGTGTGTTGTGTGAGCTGTGTGTGTTGTGTGAGCTGTGTGTGTGAGCTGTGTGTGTGTTGTGTGAGCTGAGTGTGTGTGTTGCGTGCGCTGTGTGTGTTGTGTGTGCTGAGTGTGTGTGTTGTGTGTGAGTTGCATGTGTGTGTGAGCTGTGTCTGAGTGTGAGCTGTGTCTGAGTGTGAGCTGTATGTGAGTTGCTTGTCTGTGTGTGAGTTGTGTGTGTGAACTGTGTGTGTTGTGTCTGTGAGTTGCGTGTCTGTGTGTGGGAATTGTGTGTGTGTGAGCTGCGTGTCTGTGTGTGAGCTGTGTCTGTGTGTGAGCTGTGTCTGAGTGTGAGCTGTGTCTGAGTGTGAGCTGTGTCTGAGTGTGAGCTGTGTCTGAGTTGCGTGTCTGTGTGTGAGTTGTGTGTGTGAGCTGCGTGTCTGTGTGTGAGTTTTGTGTGGGAGCTGTGTATGAGTTGCTTTGTGTGTGTGTGTGTGTGTTTAGATATCTTTTGAGTGAAGTGTGTGTATATACACTTCTGCAGCATCCATATGTTGTGTATATGATGTGTACCTGCTGAGCATCTGTTATATAACTAAGACATGTATGATGTGTGTGTCTGTGTGAGTGTATGATGTGTATGTAATGAGCATGTGTTGTCCAGTATATCTGTGCTGTATACATGTATATATAGTGTAATTTAACCCCTTCACTACCTTTTGAAGTACATATATGTCAAAGCTTGTATTCCCACCTTTGATACCGGCTCACATGCTCAGCAGGCTTCAGGTTGCAGGACTGTGTCTGCCTACAGGACCACCGCTCTGCCAGCCATTGTGTGTCTGTATGGTTGAGCCAATCCTGCCATTACCATTAATGACCCTTGTTCTGGATTCGTCCGTGTGGTTCTTGTATGTGTGTGATGGCGCTGACATACATGTGTTTGAACAACTTTTTTTCTATATCTCCAAATTAAAATATCCACTATTGTCCTCATTTCATTTTACAGGGTAGATATAAATCTGTGCAAACTAGATTTATTTCTACCAATTGAAAAAAGACTTTCTGTGGGGAGGGGGGAGCGCCATTTTGCAGTTCGCCTCAGGCAGCACAGAGGCTAGGTTCACCCCTGGACGGTACCTTAACTAAGAGGTGTCTTAGTTGCTTTGGGGTTTGTGTGGCCTCAGCTTCACTGACAGCCATATCCCAGTGTATGCCATTTTCCGAAAGTCCTTGCCTTTGGCAAGCTTCCCTAAATGTTTCACAGATATGCATAAGCTGTCTTATACTATAAATGTCCTTCATTGGGTATAGCAACCAATCAGAAACTTAGCTGTTATTGGTTGCTGTAGGCCACCTGATAAATATCCAGGCTGTCAAAACAAAAGGTAAACAAATTGTAATTGGAGGCGCTCAGGCACACAGGCAGCAGGCACTGGGATGGTTTTTCAACAGACCTTTATTCAGACTCCCCTCCTACTCCACAACATGTTTCGATAGATTCTCTATCTTCCTCAGGTTACACCAATTAGACCGCTTACAGTTTGTTTACCTTCTAATATAAATTCCTCTCTGAGGGTAAAGCGGCGGGGAGCAGCTAGGCGCAGAGTGCAGCTTAACGTGAGGACCTGGCGTTGCCGGGCAACACGAGCTTTAACTGAAGGACCTGCGATGACGTGACCGGATGCTTGGAGCCCCCGGAGCACACGGTGTGCAGAGGAGCTGGAGCCTGTAAAGGGCGCCTTATCAAGTGTATTACCGGGTTGTGCGGGGACAGCACAACCCGATAAGTGAGTGGCCACCTATTCTTACGCTACACTAAATAAAGCCCCCCTGGTAACCGCACCATTGCGCCCTTCTCTCTCTTTTTTCTCTTGCAACTGTCAAAACAGGGAAGGCAGTATCTATTAGCTTTCGCATACAAACAGTAAATAAGTGTTTGTTTGGCAAATGACTGTAAAGCGCATGGTTAAAATGTCCCCTCAAAAGATTGTCTATGATGTTCCCTGGGTCAAATGAGGTGGCTGTGCAGAATTTCGTGATTGTAAATACAATGGTGTGGATTCCATTAATGCACATACATACATACATACATATATACACATATACACTAAACTTTATATATTCAATGATGATGCTACTGCTGTTGTATAGAGATGGGAAAACCTGCAGATGTTTGGGTTTGTCAGATCCAGCCGGACTTTTAAAAAAGTGCAGGTTTGGGACAGGTTTTGCCTGGAATATGCCCGAACCTCATATAAGTGTATGGGGACCCGAATTTTAGTGCTATAAAATTCTGGCTTGGGGCTGCAAAAGGAAGCACAATGGAGAAGCAGGAGAATCATACTTATCTATCTTCGTGCTGCTGTCCAAGCTGCTCTAACGATACTTTCACTCATTAAGCCTCATGCATATTCACTGCATCTTCCGCCCACCCTATGTGACAGCATCTGTGAATGGTTGCAGTAAGACTGCACCCGTACATTCTGCGCCATTGTCTGTGGTTGGTTACCTGACCTCACAGTAACTGTCTGTGTCCAAGGAGTGTAAAATAAATAAACAATTGAATAAATGGCCTTGGATCCCATGTATATTGAGAAACAGTGCATATAAAGCACATGGGTTTGAGCTGCATGTGGGTTATGTTGACTGTGTGTCAAAATACAAAGGTCCAGATGCAGGTTTTTCTTTTTTATTTTAATATATGATTGTTTTTTCAAAGCACCCATCTGGGGGTTGGTATTCCTCGCCTGTGGAAGCCATCCATTAGATGCGCTATTCCTGGTGCTTTTTTCTGCTCATCCCTATTGCCCTGGTGCAGTGGCAATTATGATAGTATAAGGGATTACTGACAGCTGTGAATTGACAGCTGACATAAAGTCCAGAATTGGTAATATATAGACCCTTATAAGATACCCACATTTCCAATACTGTGAGTAAATAGTTAAAAAAAAATCCTTTATTTGAAATAAAAAAAACATAGACATTCTCTTTTACCCATTTATTAACCTCAAACATACCCTTGCAGCTCTGATTGTAACCCATAATGAGAGCCCTCGAAGCTCCCTTGCTCTGCTACATCCAGACCTCATGCTCAGCGGTGATGTTAAAGTGACTGTTCCACATAGGTTCCCACACACACTGACTGCACTGAGAGCAGCAGCTGAGAGAGCAGTAAGGTCACCTGAGTTTGTGTGAAATCAAAGCTGGGGAACCCGGTAATGCAGTTGTCACCATCACCGCTCTCACAGCCATGTTTGTCAGAAATGTCAGTGTGTGGGGGAGCATTCAGGGACAGGTCACTTCAACGTCATCAATCAGCACGACTATCAAAATTTGGGAGACCCTATGCCCTCTTTTAAAATTATTTAATTAACCCTTCACGACCATACATCAAAGAAGTCAGAGTGTTCCTGACCTATGATGTTTAGATATGTCATGGCGATTTTGTGGGCTGCATGATCGCCACTGGGTCTAAGGTTGATGTTACAGTGGAGAAGTGGCACTACAATGCCAGGAGCAGTGCCAGTGTTGCTACAGGAAGTTTAACTCCCTAAATGTTGTGATGTATCGCGCTCCCTCTCCCCTCCCATCGGTGCCCCCATGATGTAATTGTGAGGGTCTGATAATCGCCATCATGACCCAATGACTTTTGGGTCACCTGCCTACAGCAAGCCTCCCAGATCATGCCTGCAGCATGTTGGAGGCTAAATTTACATTTTTTGTTGGAAAAAGTAAAAGTTTCATTTTTCCCTGCTATATTTCTTTACTTCCTGTGAAGTACCTGAAGGGCTAAAAAAAGTTCTTGAATGTAGTTTTAAGCAGATTGAGGGGGGCCGTTTTTGTAATGGTGTCACTTTTGGAGTATTTTCTGTCGTATAGGCCACTCAGTCACTTCAAATGTGATGTTGTCCCTAAAAAATGGTTTTGCGAATTTAGTTGGAAAAATTTGAAATTGCAGATAAACTTTCAACCCTCCTAATTTCCTAAAAAAATTGTTTTAAAAATTGTGCTGATGTAAAAGTAGACATGTGATAAACATTATATCTTAACTATTTTTTGTGACAAAGTCTTGTTTAAGGGCATAAAAAAATCAAAGTTTGAAAATTGCAAAACATTCGCCAAATGTCCTATTTTTGTACAAATAAATGCAAAAATTGTTGTCCTAAATTTACCACAAACATGAAGTCTAATGTGTCACGAAAAACAAAATATCAGAATCACTGGGAACCGTTGAAGCGTTCCAGAGTTATTACCTCATAAAGTGACTCTGGTCAGAGTTGACAAAAAAATGATCTGGTAAAAATGATCTTTAAGGTCAAAACAGGCTGAGTGGTAAAGGGGTTCCCTCATATTTTGATATCTAGCTGTCATAACACACACATGGTTGAGGGCTGCAGCTCGCAGCCGTTTGTTTTGGCTGGGCGGTAAAGGGATTAAATAATGAAAAAAAAATAAAACATGTGAAGTCCCTCGTATTTTGATACCTAGCATAACACACACGGTTGAGGGCTGCAGCTCACAGCCTTGTGCTTATCTGCGTTGTGTATTAATACAGTATATGGGGACCGCAATACAGTTTTTACAAATATTTATTTTTACACTTCAGGAACACAGATAGTTACTGTGAGGCTGGGCAACCAATCATAGATGCCGGCACAGGGGGTGGGGGGCGCAGACTGAATCCAATAACAGATGCTATCACAGAGGGTGGGTGGGGGATGCAGCAAATACGTGTGGCGCCCCTGCGGTCTGGCTGCACCTTATGCATGCATTTTACATATATGGTATAATTTATACAACTAGAGACCTAGTGTCGTTATAGTACATAAATAACAGCATGAGACCCATGTAATGCAAAGCAGTTTTTGCTGTTTTTAATAATGCAACGTGAAACACAAAAGCATCCACAGATTACATTCAATAAATGCAGTTACAAGGATAAAGTGCAAGGTGCAAAGAGAGCACAAACACGAGCCACAGTATATTACATACAGAAACTGGGCAATACATTTTATTCCCAACACTCAATGTACCGTAATTAATATCCCCTGTTACAGAATTTACAGAAAGAAGGGGAGATCAAGTTTAAACAGCAATGAGGTAAAGTGCAAGTGCAAATAGGCATCAGACTTCTGGGTATGATCATGAACTTTTAACCCTTGCTCTCTCTGTACTATAACGTTTATGGCTGCAGCTAGTAATTTATTTGCACTTGCACTTTACTGCATTGCTGTTAAAACTTGATCTCCCGTTCTTTCTGTGAAGTACTCTAACAGGGGATATTAATTACATTGAGTGTTGGGAATAAAATGTATTGCCCAGTTTCTGTATGTAATATACTGTGGCTCGTGTTTGTGTTCTCCTTGCACCTTGCACTTTATCCTTGTAACTGCATTTATTGGATGTAATCTGTGGATGCTTTTGTGTTTCACGTTGCATTATTAAAAACAGCAAAAACTGCTTTGCATTACATGGGTCTCATCCTGTTATTTATGTACTATAACGACACTAGGTCTCTAGTTGTATAAATGGTTTTGTGTCTGTACTTACAAATGAGGTCAAATTGTGCCCTTACCTTGTTGTTTACTATATATGGCATCATGTCTAGAGGTAAGAGGAGAAGGCTTTGCCGAGACCCCCATTTGCACCCAACACAATCCAAACTCCAGGCCAGGGAGGTGCAGTGAGGAAGAAACCCACATTTAAGCAGTTCCCACCTACTGGCTGGACGGAGGAGTTAGGCTAGGGGTGGGTGGAAAGATGGAGACAGCTCTAGTGAGATCCATTTGGGCAGCTGGGGAGGCTAGTACTACTAGTGGAGTTAGGTGCTAGTCCCAGGCCCGAGGGCACGAATCAGCTGCACTCTGATCAAGTCAAGTAGAGGAGCTAGGAAAGGACACTTAGGAAAGGACAGGAGAACAAGTGTCAGAGAGAATAAAGCAGTACGGAAGACCAAATACCCTGTGTTTCGGCAAAGTGGACTTTGAATACTTCTGGGCTGGCCAGACTGTATCACTGACATTGTAATCAGGGGTCATTATCACGATGACGTCTGGGTCACCTAGCTACAGAAAGCCTTGCACACCATGCCAGATGCATGGTGTGCTATGTGGACTGTCATTGCCATGAGCGCAGAATTGACATATGGTGCATTGCAATGGATTGGAGAAATGTTCAAACTAAGAAAAGGAAGAAAAAAAGTAAAAATTAAAAAAAAAAAAAAAACCTAAATAGCAAAAAAAATAAAAATAAAGAAATAAAACCAGTAAATACATGTTTTTATGTTAAATAAAAAAGGAACATATTTGGTATCGCCACTAGAGATGATCAAAGCTTTTGAAGTTTGAGTTTGGTTCAGTTCGCCAAATGGGAATATGTTCACAAAATAGATCGGCAAACACTTTGCTGAACTTCAGAACCCCATTCAAATCAATGGGAGACAAAATCAGGGGCGTAGAAAACACTTTCAAAGGGGCCCAAAAGCTGCCAAACACAGCTCAAACCATTTTACAGTGGAGCCCAACTGTTTTGTCACAGACATTATCTTCCTACATTATTACTTAAAACAGAAAACAGAAAAAAAAGCACCCTCATCGCCCAAAGGTGGTCTGAGGTTGAGATGGTGTCCACCCACTTAGAAGTGGGACAGGGAGGATAAGGAGGATAGGGAAGTCAGCATTGGAATAGGACTCATCAGACGTGGGGGCACCGTGTCGTGGTTGATGAGCAAGCAGACATTGGCCAATGTGTGTACCAAGACCCCCAGAAAATAAAAAATTGAGAATAATGAGTTTTTTGAAAAAAACGTAAGTTTTAAAACTTTTTTCCTCATTTAATGCTTGATAGCATGTGTACAATATTGGTATTAGCTGTGCGCTGCAGAGAGATTTTTTTCTTGGTATTTGTTTTGGGTATTCTTCTTGGTACATTATTACTTAGCAAGATTCAGTCCCACTGTCATCATGCTTCCAGGCCCACTCATGAACCTCAGAAATCCTCATGACTTCCCTGAGGTTGTCTCTTGTTACACAGCAGGTATCATGCAGCAGAGAATCATGCTATGTGATCTAAAACAACCTCAGTGGGTCAGCTCTCTTAACACTAGCTGTCTCATGAGAGTCGCAATATCGCGCAAGATGTAGCAGATACATCTCATTGGTATTGTCAGACAGTGTGTGTGAGGAGCAGTGATGTCAGGGAGTGCAGCACAGTTCAAACTTGTGGGATAGGCCCTGTGTAACACCTCAAGTCTGAACTGCAGTAGTTTTTGTCATGGCACCGCCTGTTACAATCTCATGCATAACTACATGCCTGCTCTCACAGCATATGGGAAATGCATTCTGTGAATGTGACCTCACCATATTGTTGAAAGGCCTCATGCCCATTGTACATTGTTTGATGTTTCTTTTGAAGCAGATTTTGAGAATCTGCATCAAAGTATGCATGTCTATTCTGAAAGCAACAAAGTCTATTTGAGTTTAGAACTGCTCTACTTATGTGTCTTTTTTTCTTGCAGATTTGGCGCAGATTGTAGGTCAGAAAAAAGAAAGCTGAACCATATGTGCAAGAAAAAATAAAGCAATGTGGGCACAGCACTTCTGACCTGTCGTAGTCTTTTCTGTCCTCAGGATAGACATGCAGATTTTAATGCAGACTCTCAAAATCTGTGTGAAACAAGCATCAAACAATGCACCGTGGGAACAGGGCCTAAGAGGGTCTAAGTAGAGCCTCAGTTATGGTGAAAAAGCTTGAGGATTCCTCTTGCCCCTTGGCTTCCTCCACAGAGACGTCTAGGGCAGGAGTCACCAACTACAGTCCTCAGGTTCAGAAAAAGTGCAACTTTTCAGGATTTCCTTAGCATTGCACAGGCACTAGTTTCATCACTTACAGAGGTGATGATTCCAGCACCTTGTGCAATGCTAATGAAATCCTAAACACATGTACTGTTTTCAGTCCTTGAGGACTGCACTTGGACAGCCAAGTTGTACAGGAATGTATGGAGTATCTTGCATTTCCATACCTCACACCCTCAGGCCAGAGGCCTGAGGCTTGTTCGTCTGTAGGGCACTATAAAAGCACCTCTTTGCAGTAACAGTCCAGCATACATGGAGTGAAGTAAAAAGAACTTTACTGTAGCACAGACTATAATGAGTCTCAAACACACATATATGAATATACACAGTATATATAAGGAAAGTCCCCAGGGATCAGCAGACTTCATTACAATGGTGCAAAACCCATTAAGGGCAGAGTCCATTAGGGGCTTTGACGTGTAGCTCAAAGGCTGCAGTCTTGTTAATCCAGCAGGGGAAAGTGCAACTGGCACTAAACATGGGAAGGAGAAAATAAAATTAAATAAACAGGCCTTTCTCTTCAAAGAGCTGAAAAACAATTTAAAAAAGTCCTTCTGACAAAATAACAACTAAGGGACGGGTCAGTGACCCAACAACGTGCCTTTATTATATACATCAGAAGAAGGGAAGAGTAGCACTCACTCACTTTATTTCAGCAAGTTACACACATGTAAACAGAGACAAGTAGCAGGAGAGAGGATGGGAAGTTTGGACATTTCACACTGATCTAGCTTCAACGGGTTCATGCCTTTAGTTCTCTATTTAGAGTAGAAAGACTTGAGCAGCTTATTGATTGCTGACCGGGATGAAGGTCACCATTCCACATGGTACTCTGGATGATCTCAGGAGGTCGCAAGGGCTACTCTTCCAGATGCATTCTCTGCCACCACCTGCCCCCCAGCACACCCTATCATGTCCACCACTGGAGAAGAGGATGGAGGAATTAGGGGACGACCACCCCCTCAAGAAGAAACAGGACCAACTTGAGAAACACCGACAATCCCTTCAGGATCAATGGCCCCTGTCGGTTTAGGTGCAGCTGGCTGGCTGACCAAGAGGGGCCTGGCCTCCATGCAACACATCATTCTCTCCCAGTTGGCCTCTCTGCTGCCAATTTTCAAAGTCTTTGGTGGTGTCAACCCAACATACGTCAACCGTGAACCACTCCTTGCTGCCATAAGCTTCCTTGCTGTCATCACCTTCATGAAGGTGACCTCCTCCTCAACATAGCTATTGTGGAGTGTTTTGGGAAGATGGTCACGCAGCAAGGTTTACCAGTTGACATAGCACCGATGCCCAGTACCTTCTTTGGCTATGAAGCCAAGCCCCCTTGCCTTGAGTACATTGGTCAAGAAAGTCATTGGCCTTAGGCCCATGCAACCATTCTCAGGTGATGGCATCTGCAAGCTGAATTTCATCAAGAAATGATACATGACGGGGTGGTTCATGCTGTATCCAATAGTTTCTTGGAGAGGATAGTGGTCAACACATGGCATTCCCTCAGTTTAATGCCTCTGGTGGAGGTGATACACAAGGCTAGGAAACAGGGCTTTCTGCCTCTACTACCTTAACCTCTTCTCCCTTCTCTTCATCCTTCTTATCATGCTCCTGGTCTTGGAATTGCAGATACAGCAGCTGCAGCACCGGCTGCAGGTGTAATAAAGCCAGACATACTGCAAGATCCTCCTAAGTGTGACATCTGGTGCTCCCGGCTGGCATGGGGAACGGCTCACCTCCTGACTGTGAGCATCTCAGGTTCTCCTCTGGCATTCAAGCCCAGTGCTGGATCCTGACCCCACTACATATGAGGCCCAAAGTAGATGGGGTGGTACTCTGGATCACATAAGTGTCTTGTGCAGGCTGCTGTGGTTTTGGTGCTGAAGTTCACTCTGACCCAGGGGTTATGAGTAAGATGACATCATCCAGAGCTGGCATGTATTGCAGTGGATCCATCATTCATTTCACTCACTCGCTGCGTACTACAGACACACAGTAGCAAGCTTGCAGATTGTGGCTTTGTAGTACTCACTGACTGCCAAAATGATGCTGGGCTCCACGGTGAAGCCTCCTTGCTTTGCCAGGGGTCACGCCTCTTCCAGTGCCAGGACACAATTACTTACAGAATATTATTGCTTGCACTATCTTGTTGCCTAGCTCTTCATTAACCCCTCCATGGGGAGGGCTGCAGAAGGTACCTGACTTACAAATCCCATTACCCACAGGTAACACCTTAGCTTAGTGGAGTGAGTAATGAAGCCTGACATATTTGGAGGAGAAATAAAGAAAACAAATATGTTTATTCAGCTCACCACCAATTCATTTGGAATGGTGAATAAGCCTAGTAGGCAGCAATACAAGGACAACTTCAATATTAATGATACAGAGAACACACTTGTGCACATGACAAAAATCTGTATTCTAAATGTACAGAATGAAATGAAAAAAAGTGATTGCACATTTCCAATAAGCAATAATGGTATGCTATTTTTATATGAATTGCTATTTCATAAGTGTAGAAGAGATGGCCTTGCATGCTGCTGACCCTCTGCAATCATAAAAGTTTGCTCTCCTCCCCAATAAATAATAACAATAAATAATAATAACAATGAAATTAAAAATATATATATTCCAAAAATATATATATTAAGCTCTCTTAAACAGATGTTTTAAGGACATTGTAAGGATCATGATTTTCAAAGTTGATGCCACATCTGGCACTGTATCCAAAATGCACACCCTGTAGTTGTCAAAAACATCTTCAAGCCCCAAAAAGCTTAAAAAAATAATAATTTAAAGCTCAAAACATTCTACAGGTTGAAAGAAAATGCTAGAACCGATGACTGGGAACACTCCTAACTGTAAGGTTAGGTGTATTCCCTGCCAGCAGTGTAATGGATGCCCCCCACACCTTTCGGGTGAGGCTGTCGTCTTAATTGTCTGCCGCCAAATTAGATGCTTTGTCTATAGGTGCGTGCACGTCACCGGAAAGAACCCACGCTGACACGTTGTCAATGTAGAGGCTTAATAACAAAGACCTTTATTAAAGGAAAAGCTAGCAGTTTTATTACTTATCCTTAAAGGGATGTGCAGAGGGGTGTGACTAGATAATTGCATCACATTATGCTGAATATACATTTTATTCTGGAAAACATTTAATTATATTTTCTGCGTGGTAGTTAGTTTAACTAGCCTTGAAGTCGTACAGGGCATCCAGAACAATCTGATAAGAGCTTCTGTATGGCTACCTCTAAATCAAAACATTTATACAGAATCAGAGACACAGAAACTTCTAGAGGAAAGTGCAAGGATCACATAACCATGTATTACACCTGCTTCACATCACGCGTGATACACAACTTCAAAACATACCCTGACATTACATCTCACATTTCAGCATACATACAGTATACACAGGGGCCCAGATTACAGCTTCATTCAACACTTATGTGCACCCCTCACAGCCTTCTAATCGTTTGTTTGCATTGTTAACATACTTTCTCCCTTCTCTTTCGCGGACCATATTAATGTGTTTTTCCTTGAAAAGACGCAACATCTTTAATCACTATATACCGGTGTCTCTATCCCAGCACGGTAAACCAGTCTTCCCTCCTTCTTGGAGAGGACGCCTGTCCTCATACCTGTACTCACAGCCTGCGTTCCCGTATTTAAAGCGAATGCATCCTAACAAATAATCACAAAACCACAGTCTTGATCGAGTAGCGATGTAATAATCAAGTCACCTATAATAATAATAATAATCAAGTCAAAATTACTTCAGTCTGTGATTCCCAATCACAGTGCAAACATTACAATTATCATTATATTCTTAAACTCCATCCAATTTCAGAAGTCTGACTCAATAACTTATAACAAGCAGTAGCTGCAAGCCCAATCCCCCCCTGCTGCTTGTGATTAAAACTGTCACACAAACATTCCTGCATTCCATTGACTCCGCGCTATTATAAACAATCTTTCCAAAGGAAAAACAAAAGCAGTGATTCCAGTACAATGTAAATTAATATATTTTGTCTGTTCGCTGTATACTCACATATATTCCAATTAGGAGTTCTGTTTGTAAACCTGTGGGTCTGGACTTTGACTGATGAACACCCATATTATAGCTTAAACCCAAGTCTCTATGCTTCTATCTTAGCTATAACTGTCCACCCCTCAAGACTACCACTGTCAGCAGGGTTGTATAAAGGGGAGTCAACTGGGATACCTTCAGTGAGTCGGGCATTAAAGTTTGTTCTGAACACTCTTAATAACCAAACTTTTTCTACACAGGGGATAATAAAAACTCTAAAAGGTATATGTTGTGAAATAACTAAAGCTTACTTAGTATGCAGAACAATAACCATTGTATTTACCTTAAGGCGGCCCCTGGACACACCACGTGTGGAACAGTTAAACCCAAATTCCGTATCACCGTATATGGATAAACTCCTTGGGAAAAAAATAAATGTTCTGAATAGAGACGTCCATGGGCCCTCTTCTCTGCCCAATAGATATATAAATGTCCAACAATCCAGACAGGCTTCCTAACGGCTCCTGTAGCCGCCATATTACCTCTTATATAAGGACAACTTTCGGGGAAGACACTAAGGGGGGTCAATACCTTTTTGCTAGGGGTTTCCAAATTAGAAAATTGACCTGATAACTGTAAGCAAAAATACACATCTACTCAGTATTTGTCAGTCAGTCAGAGTCAATCTGAGGACTGGGACTGGAATGGTGGTCACCAAACAGATAAAACAAATAAACCTCAAACTGTGTCGGCCCCCTCTACACCTCAGTGGGGCAACAACTGGGTCAGATAACTTTCTTACATATACTTCTTGCAACAAGACTCCTTATATTACTTTCGTTAACTGAACATGTATATTCTGTCTGAATACCTTGAGTACTGGAGAAGTGCCAGGGATTGCTATATAACCAGTTTCTTCCCGTGCATATGGCACGTCAGTAACACAAATTATTTTCCAGCCAGCGGGTGTAATTGCTAGCTCTATACCTTGTTTACATAAGCAGCACCACATCAACTGGAGAGAACGGAACAAAATCCTCACTACCAAAATCTACGTAAATTACGTACCCGTCCACCACCGCAGCCAGGACTACACTCCATCCTTAGCTTGCGCGCGCGGGGTGAACAAACCACCAGCCGTATCAGAGGCTGGAACACCAGTAGTGAAATAAACCATTGGCCCCCCTTACACCAGGGGTCGACAAACCATCAACCATATTAGGGGTTGATCTGCCATCAGCTCTATCCCCTGGGAATAGAGCTGAAGAACCAGGGAAACCGAATCTCCCCACTCAGCCGCCCCGTCTCTCCATTTACCGTGCTTTCTCTCTTTCTATGTTTTCTATTTACTGAAACTGTAGCAATGATAGCACTGACATAAACACAGACAAACTCAGGATCAGGTTGTAAGAACACAAATAAGGCAGACAATTAAGGAATTCTTAGGACCGGTCATCTATGTCCGAGTCTGGGAGCCAGGTACCTCCATCCCTGCACGGAGTCACTGGAGGGCTTAGGTAAGATAAATAATTTTCTTACCTCATTGTAGCCTGCAGGTCTACCCCTCGTGTCTGGTCCGTTCAGGGAATGAAGGTTCAGTTGTGGCAGTCGTCCCCTGGACGTATCGTCCTAGCACATTGGGCGCCAACTGTAATGGATGCCCCCACACCTTTCGGGTGAGGCTGTCGTCTTAATTGTCTGCCGCCAAATTAGATGCTTTGTCTATAGGTGCGTGCACGTCACCGGAAAGAACCCACGCTGACACGTTGTCAATGTAGAGGCTTAATGACAAAGACCTTTATTAAAGGAAAAGCTAGCAGTTTTATTACTTATCCTTAAAGGGATGTGCAGAGGGGTGTGACTAGATAATTGCGTCACGTTATGCTGAATATACATTTTATTCTGGAAAACATTTAATTATATTTTCTGCGTGGTAGTTAGTTTAACTAGCCTTGAAGTCGTACAGGGCATCCAGAACAATCTGATAAGAGATTCTATACGGCTACCTCTAAATCAAAACATTTATACAGAATCAGAGACACAGAAACTTCTAGAGGAAAGTGCAAGGATCACATAACCATGTTTTTGGAAGGGTTCTGAAATGGCTTCAATTATTCCAATAAAATTATTAACTATTTATTGCCATAACAGCAGATCTTTAGCCCAAACAATCAGGGCACGTTTTAGAGCCATCTTAAATTTCCAAATTTACAAGCTCTACAACTGGAGTCTGCAAAATATTGTGCTTCAAAAATTGGAAATCTGTTAAAACAACTTCATAAGATGAAAATGTACTTTTTTAAATTCATTACCCAATAGTATAGCATTTTTCGACACATCTGTCGTGTCAATATGCTCGCTACACCCCTGGATGAATTAATTGAGGGGTGCAGTTTGTAAAATGGGGTTACTTGTACAGTTGGCAGTGACTGAATCTGTACTTTGACCTAGAGGTTAGAGTACAGATTCTGTGGACATTTTCAGACCACTACAACCTTGAATTATGTTGGAGCTTCATTAATTTATTAAAAAATAATTAATTGATGAACGAGGGATAGTGCGGGGAGTCTTTATTCAAATAAACGTTTTTTTCCTGTATGTGGTTTTTTTTCACTTTTCACTTACTGAGTTAGTAACGTGGATGTCTGATAGACACCTCTCCATTATTAACCTCTGGGCTTGATGTCAGATGACATTACACATCAACCCCATTAATCATTACTTAGATTGCCACTGCACCTAGGCAATCGGCAAGAGTCAGGGTGAAGTGCCAGAATTGGTGCATTTAATGAACAACCATCTACCAAATAATCATGCGTCTTCCCAGCCTGAGACTGCACAAAACAAACATAGGCTAGAGTCACACTTTAATAGAGAATTGCGTTCACCGCATCCAGATCCGGATGCGGTGAACGCAATTAGCTTCAGACATATTTTGCAAGCAAAATGTGTTGCTGAAGCCGTAATCCGGTAACCGGATTGCTCCGGATGTGTAATCCAGGGCAATCCGGTTACCGTACAGTTTGCTCATCACTGCTGCCGCAGGGATGAGTACACTGTAAAATCTTTTAAAAAAAAGCTTTAATATTCATAATAATTGTGCCTATCATGTCTCTAGGGGGTGCCCACCCCCCCCCTAGAGACATGCTGCCTACTCAGGTGGGCATGTAATGTGTTGATATCTCATGTACAGTAAGCCAGCTCCTATCGGCTCTGTACAATTTTGTGAATGAAGCCGTGGCTCCACTGGCAGCTGTGCGTATACTATACGTAATGTACGTATAGTATGTGCCGCTGTCCAAGGTTCTGTAGGCTTTTACATTAGATCTATGGGCAGCGCACCGCCATAGATCTACTGTAAATGCGCACAGGATCTCGGACAGCGGCACATACTATACGTACATTACGTATAGTATGCGCACAGCTGTCAGTGGAGCCGCAGCTTCATTCACAAAATTGTACAGAGCCGATAGGAGCCGACTTACTGTACTGTACTGTTCGATCAGGTTTGTGTGTCAAAAGCAGGAGTGTCCAAAACTCAGAACAGGTATCAATCTTTCAATTATAGTTTTTCTCTGCAAGTTCCTCTCCTGGTTTCTCTCGTGGTTTTGGCATACAAACCTGATCGAACCTGATCACGGAAAAAACTGCAGTGTGAAACCAGCCTATGGCTAGGGTCACATCTTGCGTTGCCCATAGATCTAATGTAAAAGCCTACAGGACCTCGGACAGCGGCACATACTATACATACATTACGTATAGTATGAGCACAGCTGTCAGTGGAGCCGCAGCTTCATTCACAAAATTGTACAGAGCCGATAGGAGCCGACTTACTGTACATGAGATATTAACACATTACATGGCCCCCAGAGCAGGCAGCATGTCTCTAGGGGGGGTGGGCAACCCCTAGAGACATGATGGGCACAATTATTATGAATATTAAAGCTTTTTTTAACACATTAAAGACCTTGCTTATCCCGGCGGCAGCCAGGATAAGCAAAGTATATCGTAACCGCATTGCTCAGGATTACACATCCTGAGTAATGCGATTATTGCATTGCGGATGTTACAACCGCTCCGAAAACTGCAGCCTGCATGATTTTTCACGCAGGCTGCAGAGCTGGATGCGTAAACCGGATTGCATTACATGCAATCCGGTTTTTATAATGGGCTCCTATGAGGAGTGTTTCCTGATGCGGTTTTCAGCATTTATAAAAGCTCAAAACCGGATCAGGATTTGAAATTTCTAACGCAGATGTGGCCCTAGCCATAGGCTGGTTTCACACTGCAGTTTTCTCCCTGATCAGGTTCGATCAGGTTTGTGTGCCAAAACCACGAGAGAAACCAGGAGAGGAACTTGCAGAAAAAAACTATAATTGAAAGATTGATACCTGTTCTGAGTTTTGGACACACTTTTGTTTCACACTACGGATTTTTCTTTTCCAATGCTGTCCGATAAAAATCGGACAGCATCGGACCGATTTTTGACCCCATGTTATTCTATGGGCATCGGACCGAATCGGATGTGCACTAAATGCCATCTGATTTGGTCCGATCCGATTCTGTCCTATTTTTTTATCGGTGCAAAAATTGGAGCATGCTCCGATTTTTGCACCGAAAATAAAATCGGACATAATTGGATTGGACCAAATCGGATGCCATTTAGTGCACATCCGATTTGGTCCGATGTTTTTTACATGGGGCCCTATGGAGCAGGGTCCGACGAAACATCTGATGTGTCCTCGGAGCCGATTTTACTGTACTGAGCATGCTCAGTACAGTAAAACTGCTCCTGCTGGGAAAGCAGGGGTTAAAAAAAAAAAATACAATGTATGCTCACCTGTTCCCGAGGCCCCTGCCATCTCCCCAGGCTCCCGGTGTCCTCCCAGTGTCTCCAGAGGTCTTCTTCTGAAAAGGACCTACCGTGACGTCACAGTCATGTGACCATCTGTTACACCATGTTAACAGGTGGTCATGTGATTGTGACATCACGGCAGGTCCTTTTTTAAAAGAAGAAGACCTCTGGAGACACCGGGAGGACACCAGGAGCCTGCGGGACCATGCGGAAGATGACGGGGCTTCAGGGACAGGTGAGCATATACATTTTTTTTTTCAGCCCGGAGGCAGCGATTTTCTGCCGGAATCGGATGCCTATTTGGCATCCGATTCCAGGCATCAGAAGGGAGCCGATGCTGTCCGATTTTATCGATAAAGTGTTTCAGCTCACCAAACATTCATCCAATTGAGGTCACTCCAGAGTTAGCAGGGTGCAGTGCATGGACATGGAGATCCTGACCCGACTTCCAGGTGAATGAAGCATATAAACCATAAAAAAGGGGAAGTCCAGTTACCAGCAATATGATGTGTTGGATAGAGGAATATTAGGCTATGACATTAAAAACCTTTATCCTTTTTTGTAGTTTCATAAAAACATCTTGCTAAAAATGGAAAAAAAAATGTACCCCAAACTTTGATGTGTAATTTCTTCTAAGTATGCTGATACCTCATATGTAGTGGAAAACTACTGTTTGGTCTCACGGGAGAGCTCATAAGAGAAGTAGCGTCATTTGGCTTTTCAAGTGGAAAATTAGCTTGAACATAACAATCTTGGAGAGTCTCTGACCTGTGTTCTGAGCACCTTGAATCCCCAGGTGCTTCAAAGTTTGGCCATGAAAATTAAAATATCACATTTTCGTCACAAAATTGTGCTTTGAGCTCAAAAATTTTTATTTTCACATGGGTAGCAGAAGGTAATGGACCAAAATGTGATGTTCAATTTCTCCTGAATATGATCATACCCCACATATGCAAGATGAGAAAGAGAGAGGGGCGCAATGTGTAGGATTATCATGAATATAAACAGTGGCAAGGAACAGTTGGTCGCTCACCTTCCAGGGTTGTGCAAGCCCTGCACAACCTGGTTATCAGCTACGTGATGGTCCCTGCTGTGTTAATCCTCCTGATATCACCACCGCAGCTCCAGGTATAACGGCCGTCCGGTCACGTGGTGCAGCCGCTGGAATTGCGTCACTGCAGGTCCTCCAGCACTTGTCTCCTGTTGCCAGGCGACGCCAGGTCCTTATGGTTATACCCATATACAACATAACCCACATATGGGCGCACAGCAAGGCTCAGAAGGGAAGAAATGCCATTTGACTTTTCAAACTCAAAATTACTGGAACGTTATCGTATGCCGTGTCGCTTTTGGAGAGCTGCTGATGGCTTAAACAGTGGAAGCCCCCCACAAGTGACCCCATCTTGGAAACTAGACTCCTCAAGGAACTTATCTAGATGTTTGGTGAGCACCTTGAATTTTCAGGCGCTTCACAGAATTTTAGAAAGTTGAGTCATTAAAAACAATCACATTTTCACCACAAAAATATTCTTTGAACTTAATTCTTTTTTATTTTCACAAGAGTAACAGAAAATGTATGCTGATACCTAATATGTGGTGTAATACTACTGTTTGGGCACACGGCAGGGCTCGAAAGGGAGGAGCGCTATTTGACCTTTAAAGCGGAAAACTGTCTGAAATCGTTATCGGATGTCATGACATGTTTGGAGATATCCTGATGTGCCTAAACACTAAAAACTCCCTACAAATTACTCTATTTTGGGAACTGGACTGCTCAAGGAACTTTTCTAGAAGCGTGATGAGCACCTCAAACCCTCAAGTGCTTCACAGTTTGGCTGTGAAAATATAAAAAAAATCACATTTTCTCCACAAAAATGTTCTTTGAGCTCAACATTTTTTATTTTCACAAAAATAACAGAAGAAATTGGACCCCATACTTTGTTTTGCAACCTCTCCTGAGTGCACTGATACGCCATATGTGGTGGAAAACTACTGTTTGGATGCACGGCAGTGCTCAACAGAGAATAAGCATCATTCAAACTCGAAATTGGCTGGAACTGTTAGTGAACACCATGTGGCGTTTGAAGAACCCCTGATGTGCCTAAAGAGTGGAAATCCTTCACAAATGAACCCATTTGTTACGTGTAGAATACTGTCAGTATAGAGTCTAATGCATGTGTGCAAGGTAACACAGGAAATGTTGATTGCTCTCAGTGTGAGAAACAAGATACAAATCTTGTAGTTGTGATACCTTTTAATGGCTAACAAAAATAAAATAAATGATGTTATAAGGCGAGCTTTCGAGACGACTCAGGTCTCTTCATCAGGCATGGTATGACAAGATATTGAATGAAACTCAAAATATATACATGCACAACTAAAAATGATTGGATATTTGACTCAATAAACATTACAGGGACTGGACATTTGGCAAAATAAACAAACAGCCTCGGAGATGATCTTCAAACAGACAGGCCCAGAGGTAATAAAGTCTTTAGGACACTAAATTATAAGAAAACCTGGTGTCCAAGATTTCCATGTCTTTGAACAACATTGTTTATATGTGGTAATGAGCCATAAAACCATCAATAATGTTCAGCCCGTTCTGTATACAATTGAAGCTTCTAATTAGCTTGGATTCACAGACTCTTCTGTGTTTTTGGGATTTGAAATTACCTCTCAAAATTAAAACCTTCATATTGTCAATGTTATGTTCCTGGCCAGAAAAATGCTCCGCTACTGGAAAATGGATTTTTTTGTGTGTAATTGTGTGACGATGAGACCTCATCCTTGCTCTTAGACGCTGTCCAGTCTCCCCAACATAGAAAGAACCTACTGGGCAAATGGTGCACATAATTAAATATACCACATTGGAAGAGGAGCATGTGAAAGTCCCAGGAATCTTATAATCTTGCTGTGTGTTGGGGATCTGTATACTGTCTCTGGTCTCTATGTGAGCACAGGTCTTGCAGCTCTTCACATTGCATGGATAAGTTCCTTTTGGCGTATCAGAGGGCATCAAACTTCGGACCATGATGTTCCTTAAATTGGGAGGCTGCCTGTAGCACAGCAAGGGAGGGTCTTTGAATAATATTTTAAGTCGGTCATCCTTGTGTAGGATGTGATGAAGTTTCCTGGCAGTATTCCTTAGTACCTCAAGCTGTGGGTTGTAGATCACCACCAGGGGAACACGTTGGTTCTCTTCTTTTTCTCTGTATTGGAGTGCTTGACTTCTAGGGATCCTTGTGGCTTTAATGATCTGATCATCAATGGAGGTGGGGTGGTAGCCCTGGTTTAAAAATGTGTTCTTTAGCTGGTTTAAGTGTTCATCCCTTTCCACTGGGTTGGAGCAAATACGGTTATATCTCAGGGCCTGGCTGTAGACAATAGATTTTTTGATGTGTTTCGGGTGGATGTGCCTGTAGGGCTTGGGGTAGAAGGAGCGCCATTTGATTTATGGAGCAAAGGTTTTCCTAAAGTAGTATCTACTGACAGCGCCTCTAAAGGTACCATCACATGCGGCAATTTTGCTAGCAATTTCACTGGAAATTTGCTGGTTGCAGTGAAATCATGGACACATTGTTCTATTTTGTTGCTGTGTACAAATGGAACAATGTGTCCATGATTTTTCTGCAACCAGCAAATTGCCAGTGAAATTGCTAGCAAAATTGCCGCGTGTGAGTGTGGCGCCCCGCAACGAGTGCGTCACAAGAGGGTATTGCAGCCATAACTGCAGCCGCAATATCCTCTGACTCAGCAATGATCCGGTTAACATAGAGATCCAACCCAACATGCAACACCTAGAACAGAGGACCAATCATAGGTCCTGGGGGGTGGAGTGTTAGGGTAGTAGAGTAGAACACACAATAATCTAGAGGGAGAAGGAGAACCTAGAACCCTCGAGATAGGACAGAGTCTGAGGACTTGAACTTGGAGAGGAGCGGCGGCTCCGCACCCCGTGCGGGCCCCTGGGCCGTCACCGGTCGGGTGTCAGCACCTGAGGCCTTAACTACTGGGACTGGGCATTATCTACACGGGTTCCCAAAAGACTCCCATGCCCACAACTCACAGCCGGTTCACTGGTACCGAAGCTGGCAGCAGTTCACCTCTGCCACGCGAACCAGAAGAGTGGAGGAGCAGCTTCAGAGGAGCACCCCACCACCAGCCAGTTTCCAGTCGTCTAACCAGCGGTGTACCCACTGAGGGACCCAAGGCTCCCCAAAGCATCCAGGACGTACATCATGGATAGGGCATTGAAGCAGCCTCCCCGTACCCGACCTGGTATTCCTGGGCGACACTGGCAACCAAATAGGTAGAAAGGAGGAACACTACGGATCTCTAAGGGACACCATCACTGCTGAGTCCACCTGGTCTACTACTCAACCACTGTATGCCATGTACTGCCTGCTGGTTACAGTAAAGACCCGTTGCAGAGACTTTCTGTGTCCGTGCTTCCTTATGAACTGTCCGTCCGCACTACTAGGTAACCGCAGCTGCCGCACAACATCTTGAGCAGCTCCAGCCTCCGGGGATCACCGCTCAGCCTGTGGGGAGCGTAACATCTTGCTGCTATCCATCCCCCGGGGGCTCCGCAGCGTCGGTAGCCCTTACCGAATCTACTCATAGGTGGCGTCACGAATAAATTAAAAACCCCTTTAATCTGTTCCACCAAGACGTCTTCACTTTTGATCTGCACTACACCGGGCCCCACTACCGGCAGGCGCGGTCCACCCGTGACAAGGAGGAAGGAAGCATCGCCTGTCTAAACCGGAGTCCCGGCCACGGTGAGTCAGAATTTGGCGTCACGAACAGGATACGAGCAGGCCCGTTACCCAACGGGTATAATGTGCTTGAAATGGACTTTATTGTCTACAATTTGGACTTTGTTCGTCCCTAAAAGAACTTTCCCGCCTTTTCACCATTGGGCCAAGATGGCGCCCAAGATGGCGTTCCCGCCACAAGAAGCCGCCACGTGCAAGCCCAGGAGTGAGTCAACCCCCCCTCATCGTGGGAGGGCTAAAGACAAAAGGCGCCAAACTCTTTGTCCGCCCTGATTGCTCGAATCAACCATGGGGGCGGACCCCAAAGACTTTTCCCACGATTGGACTACAAAAGCCCACAGGAAATGGGAGTGTCAGACAGACTTCTTCACCAGCTCTACCAGAACGCTTACCGGTTGAACGGGTGTGGTTTCCCTCCATGAAAAGAATGGCCAGCACGAGACTCCAAGACCTGATGCGGGAGGTCGAGGCGGAGGCCAGAGCAGCCATAGGCCAACCGGGTCCGGATCCTGCCCTTACCATAGACGGCAGCCCCGACTTCTGGCTAGAGGCTCTACAAGACCTCCGGGTGCGACTACTTGAGACAGTGGAATGGACGATTCGCAGCTGGAGTGCGACCCTAGGCAGAAGACTCCATCATGCGATGCAGCAGAGACGACCGGGTACAACTTCTCCAAGCCCAGACGACATCGCCAGTTTTTCAACAGCCTCACCGTCGCCCACCACCTATCCTGCTTCGTCACCGGAGCCCATAGACTGTATCATTCCCGTGAGGACCACAGCTCGACCCGTTCCAGCGGATGAAACCGCAGCCGACCCCGTTCCAGAGCCGGAGCTTCTAATATGCTCCCACGAAGAAGCTGACATCTACCTGGTTCCACCTGCGGAACCCGCGACTAGTTTCCACACTACCGAGACTGTCGCCTGTTTCTCCCCTGAACCGGAGGCCTCCTCTGCAAATACAGAGGCCTACCTGGTGACCGGGATTGAAACACCACTTCCCGCTGCTACAGAAGAGAGAGCAGGCAGCCTGGAAGTCCTGCACAACGACACGAGGGAGACCTACAGTCCAGCTGAGGATCTCTACACCGGGTTCGCCTGGGGAGACACAAGGAACCCTTCTGCCGGGCGATCAGCTCGGGTGCACTGGTCGGGTGCCGCCGCAACAGCATCTTCTCCGGTTCCGTTGAACCGGGCTCCACTCCAGACTGCCCACCAAGCTCGAGCGGTTCAACAACCATCACGCCGTAGTGACTTTATCCACACGCTGCACCACTCCGACGAAGAGGTACGTCGTATCCGGAGAGACGAGTGGCACAATCGACTGCAAGCCAACATGCAGGCTCGCGCCGAGGCCCGCCGCCAATCTCCATTACCTGAACAATTCCGTAAAACCGGGCGGGTAAGCACCTTTAACTTGTCCACCGGGTGGGGATTCGTAAGGGAGGAGGGTGTGAGTACTGAAGTATTTGTGGGGCGTCGTGATGTGGAATCGCACCTACCGCGAGGTCATCCAAACCGAGACTTGTATAGAGGGGACATAGTAACCTATGAGCGACATGTATGCTGTGACGGGTGGTTCGCTATACGAGTCCGGAACACTGCCCTCCATCAGTGACTTAAGTTGTTTGAACTTTGCTATTAACGAGACTTCTTCCTGTTTGCACCGTAACACCGCGACTTGGCGGCTACAGCCTGAACTTTTATTATAAGGACAGCCGACCGCGCCCGCCGGGTCCGCGCAATGTGTTAACCTGTTTATTTACCTCACTTTTATGCATACAATGACTTGTCATTAATAAAAGTGTATTACCTGTTGTAAAATAATAAAAAAAAAAAAAACTCTGTAATGTGAGTAGTGTGACGCTTGGGGACAAGCGTATTCAACCAAGGCGGAGTGTGGCGCCCCGCAACGAGTGCGTCACAAGAGGGTATTGCAGCCATAACTGCAGCCGCAATATCCTCTGACTCAGCAATGATCCGGTTAACATAGAGATCCAACCCAACATGCAACACCTAGAACAGAGGACCAATCATAGGTCCTGGGGGTGGAGTGTTAGGGTAGTAGAGTAGAACACACAATAATCTAGAGGGAGAAGGAGAACCTAGAACCCTCGAGATAGGACAGAGTCTGAGGACTTGAACTTGGAGAGGAGCGGGGGCTCCGCACCCCGTGCGGGCCCCTGGGCCGTCACCGGTCGGGTGTCAGCACCTGAGGCCTTAACTACCGGGACTGGGCATTATCTACACGGGTTCCCAAAAGACTCCCGTGCCCACAACTCACAGCCGGTTCACTGGTACCGAAGCTGGCAGCAGTTCACTTCTGCCACGCGAACCAGAAGAGTGGAGGAGCAGCTTCAAAGGAGCACCCCACCACCAGCCAGTTTCCAGTCGTCTAACCAGCGGTGTACCCACTGAGGGACCCAAGCCTCCCCAAAGCATCCAGGACGTACATCATGGATAGGGCATTGAAGCAGCCTCCCCGTACCCGACCTGGTATTCCTGGGCGACACTGGCAACCAAATAGGTAGAAAGGAGGAACACTACGGATCTCTAAAGGACACCATCACTGCTGAGTCCACCTGGTCTACTACTCAACCACTGTATGCCATGTACTGCCTGCTGGTTACAGTAAAGACCCGTTGCAGAGACTTTCTGTGTCCGTGCTTCCTTATGAACTGTCCGTCCGCACTACTAGGTAACCGCAGCTGCCGCACAACATCTTGAGCAGCTCCAGCCTCCGGGGATCACCGCTCAGCCTGTGGGGAGCGTAACATCTTGCTGCTATCCATCCCCCGGGGGCTCCGCAGCGTCGGTAGCCCTTACCGAATCTACTCATAGGTGGCGTCACGAATAAATTAAAAACCCCTTTAATCTGTTCCACCAAGACGTCTTCACTTTTGATCTGCACTACACCGGGCCCCACTACCGGCAGGCGCGGTCCACCCGTGACAAGGAGGAAGGAAGCATCGCCTGTCTAAACCGGAGTCCCGGCCACGGTGAGTCATGACAGTACCTTTAGTGCCAGAACAGCAGAAGCCTCCTCAAGTGATCACATTTTGGAAATTATCTATGGGTAAAGTGATAATTATATCTCTGGAAAACTCCCATGGGGTCAAACGTAGTGAATGTTGCAGAATTAAAAATTGCAAATAAGCCCTTTTAGTGCCCAGTACATATTAGTGCCCAGCTTGTGCTTTTCGAGAAACACACCCGGTAAATTAATCCTCGCTGTAGTAATGCCAAATATGTGGACGTTAACTGGAGTTTGAACATTGTCTGGCTCAGAAGAGTTGGGGTCATTTGGATTTGGGAGAGCAGGTATTGCTGGTTTTCTTTTTGAGGGGTAAGGAGCCATATCCCTTTTCCAACACCTTTGTGCTACTAGTAACATGGAATTCCCCTATATTTCTGTTAATAGGTAACGGACCTTGTGGACTTATTTTTTTTATGGGTTGGGTTAAATGCTATTGGCGGCAATTTGAGTACATAACATTTTTGATAAGACCACATTTATCTTGTGCTCTATGCTGAACACTTACATTAGGGCTTCCAACTACATCTCCGAAACACGTCATTCAGGTGAAACCCCTGATTTATCCTTTTATTGATGAGGCAGCAAAGTTACTCTGTTTACCCTCTATTGAGCAGTGTCCTTCTTTTCAAATGTGCACAAAACTGTTGGTGACCGCACTTTTGTGCACGCCTAAAAAAGACGCATAAAAAGATGGACACCGCCCCTCCACAGGTCAAATGGGAGTTCAAAGTGACTCTTTCTGCCTGATTACAGAGAACTTTCCATTTTGTCTGAATAATGTTTTTCAGAGATTTACAATGTAAGCGCTCAGCATAGAGAGCAGGATAAATGTGAGTCAAGTTGGTACTGCGATCTTTGTGAGGCAGAATTGTAACGCTAGGTGAAGTGATGTGACCACCACATGCCAACAAGTGCAAAATTTCAGGCACACTTGGCACAAGTCGTCGCATTGCCGCGCACCCTTGAGGGTCAGAGATACTCTTCACCAGCCTTCCAGTCCTGGCGAGGGGGGACTTCAACAGAGCCCTTCCTAGGCAGTGAACAGACCGGTGACCGGACACATGTCAGCAGGTAGGTCAAACACACACCAAAGCAAAATAAGTAGCAAAGAAAAAGGAAGAGCAAATAGCAAATGCTGAAACCACAGCAGTAACAAAAAGAGAAAGCTGCACCAGCAGCAAACCACAGAGCACTAGCACTATGTTAACACCCAACACAACTGAAATAATCAGCAATAACCACAGCATATGGTAGGTTTAAAACTGCCTCCCAGCAGTCACATGACCTGCTGAGGCAATGTCCACTCCCCACCCTCTGCCCACAGAACCACAGGAGGAGAGGAGGAGAGTGAAGTGAAGGGAACCTCCCACCATCTGACTGTCTCATCAGATACAACATCTCATATCTGCTGGCAACAGCTAACACCTGGGGGCCCGGCATCCTTAGGGCCCTGAGTGGTACGATCACCAGGAACAGCGGCATTCCTCCTCCTGGTGACACCTGGAGTACATCTTTTAGTACCACATACCTGATCAGAACAGGCACTCACATAAGCTCCCGCCCCTGAAGGTGACGCCACACCCTTGTGACCAGAGGGGGGCGACAGGCAACACGAAGGTGCAGAACCACCAGGCCTGACAAGAATAGACAATTCAACAGCAGTTAAAGAATTGCTCTATTACTATTTTTTGCACCATTCATCTCGCGATATACAGCGATGCCAGATTTATATAGTTTTGTTTCTTAGGTTTGGCTACTATCACACTAAAAATACTTTTTTACAAAATAGAGATTTTTTGCATCATAGAAGTTTCAAGGCTGTATATTTTTTATTTTACTTCCAACAGAGTCATATGAGGGCTTGTTTTTTGTGGGATGAGTTGGAATTTTTCGTGGTACTATTTTGGGCCACATAATGTTTTTTGATCGTTTTCCATTCCACTGTTTGTGAGGCAGAATTAAGAAGAAACAGAAATTCAGAAATTGTTTTTTGTTGTAATAATACAGCTTTATTCTTTGGATCAGTATGATTAAAGCAATACCACATTTATATATATTTTTTTGTTTTGTGGCTTTCACAGCCATAAATACATTTTATTGAATTTTAAAAAACATTTTTAGAGCTGTAATTTTGTATTTTTTTTTTTTCACTGGCAGAGCTGTATGGCCACTTGTTTTTTGTGGGACCAGATGATGTTTCCAGTGATACCATTTTTATTTACTTGCAACTTTTTGATTGCATTTTATTCTGCTATTTTGGAGGTATAATGAAAAAGCATTGTATTTTTGCCATGTTTTTTTATTATAATTTTTTCTTATTGTGTTCACTGAAGAGATTAACAAGTGTGATAGTTTAATAGAGTAGGTCGTTCCAGATGTGGCATTATTAAGTGTACTTTTTTTGCTTATTTTTTCTTTGACGTTAGCAACTCCGTAACGTCACCTCTCATTAGACAGTCCGGATCTCGCACTGCCCTCTGTGACACACTTGTGAAGGGCAGTGCAAGACATGGAATGTCTCATGAGCGGTGAAGTTACTGTGTTACTGACGTCACTGCTCATGAGAAATGAATAGAAGTGACCTATGAAGCTTCAATCTCTGAATATGGCTCCATAGGTTGTACAGCAGAATCGGTGGACGTCATAGGCTCACCATGCATTACGTCAGAGCTGTAGGTTTTTTTGGGAGCTAACACCCATGGTGAAAGAGGGAGTCTCTTATTTTTATTTTTTTAAAGAGTATATATATAATTAAAAATAATTTGTGTAAGCAGTAACGGACAGGTAGTTGCTACCCACCTGCCTGTTGTGCTAGGCGCTGTTCGCCACAGGCACAGAATGGTCACAGACCATTCCTGCCAGAAATATAATGGTTTCAGGAATAGAGCCAAGGCTTTCCTTCCACTCTGCTCTGTAGACAGGAGGGGACCGCTGACATCATACTGATTGACAGCCGACACCCCACTACCTAACTGGGGGAGTTGGCTGTCAATTAGCATGATGTTGGCTGTGATGCTCATTAATAGAGCAGAGAAGCCACTGCTCAGTTGATGTAAAGTCAGCAGAATCTGTTGGCAAGAGCAGCCTAAGTTCATTCTGTGATGGAGAGTATGGCCATTGTTGTGCAAACAACATAAACTATGTGTCCATTCTAACAAAGTCTGGAACAATAGAGTCGATTATGTTTTATTTTTTAAGAGGATATGCGTGGGCTGAGTCACATCTCATGGAAAAGTTGTGGGACAAGGGAATTAAGGAGTCCACTGTCAAATACCAGGAGAACATGTTAAAGACAAAAGGATAAAGCAAAAGAATGATCAGAGGGCAAAGTCCATAGTCAAGCAGCAAAAGTCGGAATATGTCAAAGGCAAAAGAGTAATACAAAAGAATAGTCAAAAGTTAATGACAGAGGTCAGGCAAAAAAGATCAGAATGGCAATGATTTAATTATCCAAATAGAGTCTGTGGAGCCTCGTTTAGGAGTCTCAACACAGGACTAGCCAGATCTTCCTCTAGTGAAGGACCTAGCCATGATAACCACCATATTAAGTGGACCTTTGAGTCAATATCCAGCTCTTTACAAGCTTAAAGATATGACAAGGGAATACCAAGGCCAGGTATCCATCCACAGACAGCTGTTTCGGGGTGTTGCCCCTCATCAGTGTGGAGTAGGATTCTGGCTAGGTGGGAGCAATGCCTAGTAGACCAACAAGTGAATACTTTTTTTAATGATTTAATTATCGTCAGCCAGCTAAATAGCAAGGTGATCACCATGAAATGGCAACATCTGAAAGAATCCCAGCACACTTGTTCATATTGGGCAGCTGAGTTATCACTATTAATACTGACAGGCCAGCAAGCCTCTGAAGACACCATGAGTGGTAATATCGTGACAGTATAGGTCCACATAAATTTATGATTATCATATTATATAGTATTTTATTTCATGTTCATTGATATAACTTATAAAAAATACTGATGCATTTAATACTGGACCACTTGAGGAAGTTAATGATGTTAGTGGTAGAGGTCTATACAGTTCAAGGTTTAATCATGTATCATCACTGCATTGGTCCACAGCAGAATATTCTCTAGAAAAAGACCTAGGTGATCTCATTACCAACAACATTAATTTATCATTTTTAATGTTGGTGCAATAAAAAGATATCATATTTTACTTTGAGAAAGCTAAGTACAGGCTGAGTTGGAACGCAACTCATTGTTCTACACTTCCAGCCCTTAATGTTCACTAGCTTCCAAGAATATATTGGTCCATCTGTTATCTGTCGTGTTGGCAGAATCTTCCTCCTCTTGCCATTTGTTTCTTTCCATCTCGTTAATGAACTTGTTCTCTGGCATTTTGTCATGCCATCGATGCTGTCTTTTTTCAGAGCTACAAAAAAAAATAACGGTCTACCAACAGTTTCAGCTTTCAAGATGAGATAATATTAATACGTAAAGGAAGAAATACTTTTAGTAAGGTGTCGTAGTTGTTGATGTTAATGTGGTGCGTAAAGTGTAAGAATGACAGATGAAATGATGTTTTGAAATTCGAACTTATTTGCTTTGCCAAATTTTCCACCAAATAATTTATTTGCAGCTAATAAATTTGTGCAGATCTCAATACTGGAAAGCTTATAATTGCTTGGAAAACAAATGACAGAGAGATGAGAGAAAAAAAACCCTGTTGGCTAAATGAGCTTACTCTCTACACGAGCGAGAAGACTGCTGAACAAAAAAAGCTAACAATCTACAGTGTAGTTAAAAATCTGAGAGAGACATGTGTACCTGGACTTAAATCAAAGCAAGTAGACGATGTTTATCACCAAATCATTTCTTTATTCCTCCTACGCGTTTCAGAGCCAGTCCTGACTCCTTCCTCAGGGAGCAGTGAGGAAGGAGCGAGTGAGGAAGGAGTCGGGACTGGCTCTGAAACGCGTAGGAGGAATAATAGAATGATTTGGTGATAGACATCGTCTACTTGCCTTGATTTAAGCAGCGCGGGTCCAGGTACACATGTCTCACTCAGATTTTTAACTACGGTGACCGTAAGGAGTGTTGACCCTGCAGCAGCTGTTATTTCCTGCTTCCATGCTGGTTGTGTGCTACACAACCCTTCCAGGTGAGCAGATATAATTTGCACCAGCCTCACCATATATAAAAGATAAGACCCTATCTGCGCTTCTTTCCATATTAGTGCATTTAACAATCTACAGTGGATAAAGAACCCCAATGACCATACGTGCTTGCACTCCAGAGGAGAGAGAGAAGACTCCACTGATCATAAGAGCTTACACACTACAGGATAGAGAGACAGAACCCTGCTGGCCATAAAAGCTCACACTCTATAGGAGAGAGTGGACCCCAAGGACAATGAGAGCTCTCCCACTAGAAACAAGAGATAGGACTCTGTTGTTTATAAGATGTGCCTATGGTCTACAGAAAAGAGAGAGAGATAGCAGACCCTGCTGATTATAAGTGTTGATGCTCTACAGAACAGAGGGTACCCTGCTGTACATAACAGCTTAAACTCCACAGGAGAAAGAAACTTACCGAGTGACTCTGGAGATGCCAAATAACGCACCACTGTTTTGTGATGGCCAAGGTACTTGCCACCACTGTACAAAGTATAATAATCCTTAATAAGATGTTGCTGCAGGACGTTGTGTTGATGAACAAATGATGTTGGCCTGCTCTGATGCTTCAGCAGTTTGGGAAATGGTGGCAGGCATTTTTTTCTTTTGCCAATTAAATATTAAAGTTTTTAAATTCAAGGAATTTGACTTGAACTCAATCCTCTATGAATCAATCCACTAATTTGTAGTAAGAATCATTCCAGCAATATTAAGGAAGGTACGTTATCTGAGCTAATAAACTCTTGTAACTTACTGTATAATATATAAAGCACAAATTTCTTCTGAAATGCTCAACATACAGTATGAAACACAGCACAAAAACATAATTTGAAATACTGTATTGATTGCCTGACAGTTTAAAAGGGTCGTCTGGTCTAAATTCACAAGTCTGTAATTACTAGACGTGACTGCAAATTTTTTAATCCCCCCATCGAACTCACTGTGCGCTGTAAGGTATTCGTTGGTGTCAGAATTAGAAACAGCAATCACATGGCCACGAGTTTGCAACCACACTCCAACTAGATGAGCATGACATAGTTGGGTTCTGGCCAGGAGTATGAATATTGCATACTTGCATTCACATGACTGTCATTCCTGGCTCTAAAAGCAGTGAATCCTCACAGGGCACAGTGCATGCAATTCACAAGTCTGCAGTCACATAGAGTGACTGCATCCTTGTAGATTTAGACCAAACAACCCCTTTAATGTACAGGGTGGGCCATGTATATTGATGCACCTAAATAAAATGTGAATGGTTGATGATATCAACTTCCTGTTTGTGGCACATAAGTATATGGGAGGAGGAAACCTTTTCCAGATGGGTGGTGACCATGGCGGCCATTTTGAAGTTGGCCACTTTGGATCCAACTTTATTTTTTTCAATGGAAAGAGGGTCAAGTGACACACATGTGACACATCAAACTGATGTGTTCAAAGTGCTGTCCATTGAATTGGATTGTCAATGCAACCCTCTTCTACCACTCTTGATACATTGATAGCAACACAGCAGTAGAAATGCTAGCACAGGCTTCCAGTATCGGTTGTTTTAGATGCTGCACATTTCGTACCTTCACAGCATAGACAATTGCCTTCAGATGAGTGATGAGGCAAACTTTTTTGTAAATGGTGAAGTTAACAAACAAAACTACCCTATTGGTCTGACACTAACCCACAGTGGATAGATCCCTCCAAGACTGTTGGAACACAAAAATTAATGGTATGGTGTGGTATATGGCATACAAAGATAGTGGGGCCATTCTTCATCAATGGAAAACCTCAATACCATTGGATATCTTAATCATGTCCCAATTTCAGGACGATGGCAGTTCCCTGCACACCCTGCACTTCAACGGGTCCTTAATACATTGAATTAAGAACCCAGTGAAGTTCAGGTGTGCATGAAATGACCATCATCCTGAACGAAGCCCACATTATCTCTCCCTCCTGCATGGCCTTTTAAGTTTCGAAATAAAGATTTTTACAGCATTGGTGAGTGCCGTCTCGATTTTTTTCTTCTATTTGATTAATATATTTCTAACAGAAAACTTTTATAATTACAAGTTTTGTTATGCACATGTTTATTTCCTTTGTGTGAACTGGAATAACATTTTTAAAAAATGAGGAATAAAAGGCAAACCTGACATAATTCTACACAAGACCCCAACAATGGGTTTGACAAAATTGTTGGCTCCTTGACTTAATATTTGGTTCCACACCCTTTAATATAAAAAAAACTGCAATCAATTGCTTCTTATAACCATTAACAAGCTTCATACAGCTCTCAACTGGAATTTTTGACCACTCTTCTTTTGCAAACTGTGCCAGGTCTCTCATATTTAATGAGTGCCTATCCCCAGCAGCACTTTTAAGATCTTTTCACAGGTGTTCAATGGGACATAGACCTAGACTTATTGCTGACCACTTCAGAACTCTCCAGCAGTTTGTTTTCATTCATTTCTGGTTGCTTCTTAAAGTATGTTTGGGGCCATTGTCCTGCTGGAAGACTCATGACCTAAGACACAAACACAGCTTCCCGACACTGGGCACGACATTGCGATCCAAAATCTTTTGGTAATCTTCAGATTTTATAATGCTGTGCACACAGTCAAGGAATCCAGTGCCAAAGGCAGCAAAACAACCCCAAAACATCTTTGAACTTCCAACATATTTGTTTGTAGGTACTGTGCTCTTTTCATAATAGGCCTCATTATGTTTTCTGTAAACAGTAGAATGATGTGCTTTACCAAGAAGCTCTGTCTTGGTTTCATATGTCCACAAGATGCATTCCCATATGAATTTCAGCTTACTCACTTACATTTTAGCAAACTGCAGTCTAGCTTTTTTCTGTGTCCCTGTCATCAGTGGGGTCTTATTGGGTCTACCGCTATAATGTTTAATTGCATTCAAATGTTGAAGGATAGTTCACGCTGACACAGATCACTTTAAGCCTGCAGGACAGTTTGCATTTCTTTGGAACTTGATTAAGACTGCTTATGAACAATACAGACCAGGTGACAAACGTTCATCAATTTTTCTCTGACGTCCATGTACAGGGAGATTAGCCACAGTGCCATGGGTTGTAAACTGGATTATGTTGTGCACTGTAAACAAAGGAACATCATGATATTTGGAAAGGGAATTGCAATCTTGAGATTGTTGATATTTTTCAACAAACTTGGGTTCTCAAATTCCCAGACAGTTCTCTTCTCTTTATGTTCTCTATGCTTAGTGTGATACATACAGAAACGCAATGCAAAGATTGAGTTACATTTACCCCAGAATTCTTGAAACAAAGTGATTTACTCCCAGTTTGGGAAAGCTGAAAACTATTTTGTCCAACCCATTTTGGGGGCTTTGTACATCGGGCATTTTCATACAATTTCAAGGGTACCAACAATTTTAGCCATGACAGTATGTTAACACAAGTATACTTCTTGTCATTTGAAAACTGAACTATTTTTTTCAATAATTCCACCCCTACCATTCACATAAACTGACAAGCAAAAGGGTGACAATGTTTTGAATTGAATACTCCATATCTCACCATCCCCACTACAGCTTTGAGCATTAGACTTCTTAATTTTATAGATTATCATCTTCACTATCTCATTCATAAATTTGACCTTTAACTATTTAGCATATGATTACTTATGCAGATACATGTCACTACATTGTTACTGTTTTGCTTTTAAAATTCTAAATTAAAATTTTTATTATTTTGCTAGTATCTTGTAAGTCCACCTTTGGCTTTCAACACTTCCTAAACCTTTCTGGTCATGCTCTCAGTCAGACTCAAGCATGTCTCGACCAAAATCTTATCTTAGGTTTCTTCTCTATATTCCCAATTTTGATGCATACTGGTTGACTCACTTGGGCATGTTTACAACTTACTCTTTAACTTTACGCACAAACAAGTGTTTGATTTGGTTGAGGTCTGGCAACTGTGAAAGCCAATCCAGAAGCTCTACTTTCTTGTCATTGAAACATTTATTCGCCGATCTTGAAGTGTGCTTCGGATCGTTGTCCTCATGTAACACTATGTCGTCCTTTTCTTACCCATAGTACTTGAGTGTACAAAGTAACTCATCTTTTAAGATACTCACATACAGATCAGTATTGAGACCACCATCGATCCTAGTCAAGTAGGCAATACCTTTGGTTGTGAAACAACCCCAAATCATCAGACTTCCTTCACTGAACTTGACAGTTCCTTCAATTTCTGATTCATTAGCTACCTTTTCAATTGTTCCTTCCAGACCCACTTGCATTCATCAGAGCCTACTCTATTTACTTTTGTCTCAACCCTAAAATCTTCTTTTGTCCACTTTTTGTAATTTTTTTGCAAACGTCTAGACAATGCTTCCTAAGATGACGTCTAGGCTTCTTCAGCTTTTTTCTGAGCCACCATTCCAGATATTTGTAATGTGAGTCACATGGAGCTTTCATGCCTAGACATCTGTGATCTCACTAATATGACGCATATGAGCCATGTCCACTGCCATGTTTGTCCTGCCAGAACTCATAGACTTTGTGACCCCTTGGATCTTGAATAGATTGGATGGATTTTATTTTATATTCTTCAAACTGTTATGGCACTCATATGATGCAGTTAGGCAAATTTATTTTGGCTAATATATCACTATCAATTTGTTTGATGATGATGTTTCTCTTTTCTTGAAAAAGCATCTTCATGGCTGCTCCTCAATTTGAACCATTGACCTTTTGTAAGGGAATCAACTTAATAAACACTGAGCTATTAGGGAATGTAAGAAAATGTTGTAACTAGTGACATGGGAATCTGAGTTGTATAGTTCAGAATCCATACTGAACACCTAGTGTCCATGTACGGACCGAAAACACAAGCTTCCCTGAGAAGTCTGTATTACTGTTTGGTTTCTGCCACAGGGAAAAAGGGCTAGGTGTCTGCAAAAGGAATTAAAATCGCGATTAAAACATTAAAATGGGGACTGCACTTCCATGATAATGCTTCCAGGTCTGCTCATTAATCCTCATGTATATTCCTATGCATTCCCTGCCTACCCTCTGTGACATCATCTGTGATTGGTTGATTAGTCAGAGTGTGCCCTCACCGTCTGTGCTGTTGTTTGTGATTGGCTGCCATACACATTAGTTTATGGCAACCAAGCTCAGTCATGTTAGTGTAAAAATAAATAATTAAAAAAAATGGTGGTGTGGGGTCCCTTGTAGTGAAGAGCAAGTATAATTGTTACTATTCGCATGAATAGTATGGTATTTGCGATACTCTTTACTTGGCGAGTAATGTTGGTGCATCTGAGTGATGTGTCGATCGTTATCAATCTGACACAAGTTGCAGGCTCCCTTCAGTACATAAAGTGAGCTGGCACCTCAGTTAGAGCAGATTGGATGTTAGGCTCTATTGGGGGGGGCACTGCAAGGTGTTTTATGCAGTATAAATATAAAAAAGCCCATCCTCCCACCCTGTCTTGGAAAGACTCGTTTTATGGCCAGATGTGTGTGGGCGGAGTCTGTCACTAATTGACTAACATTGAACTCACTATTGGGATGAATATGCGAGTACTAAAAACTACTCGTTATGAGTATAGCGAGTGCGAATATTACGAAAATTGCTCATCACTAGTCCCATGTATTGATACAATGTCACTTCTCTCACAGCCACAGCTGTCAGAGCCATCAGTGTGTGCCAGAGCTTGCAGGGAGAGGTAACTTTAATACCTCTGCTTAGCGCTAGCTCTGAATGAAGGGACTTCATTGTGGATTATCATCAGAGCTGCAAGGATATGTTAACAAATAGGTAAAAGTAGGTGTCTGTGTTTTTTGTTTCAAATAAAGTATTTTCCTCTGTGGCTGTGTTTTTTAATTATTTACTTACAGGACTGGTAATGTGGGAGTCTCATGGTGGGTTTACACGTCCCGATATCGTGGCGATATCGTAGGCAACGGCGCGGGAGCGCTCATTTTTTGAGCGCTTTTCACGATATCGCATCGGCGGTCTACACGCTGCGATATCGGGAAACAACATCCGTACGATGTGTACGCCCACCAACCCAGTAACGACCATTTAACATGGGAGTTAATGGGTGAGGTGCGAGTACAAATCGTAGTTGGGCTGTTACACGGTACGATGCTGCTACAACGGCCATGCGATATCGGGCAGTTGAATAGCACGCTCATTCAACCCCGATATCGTTTTGGCATCGTTCCAGCATCGCGTTGTACATTCAAACAGTACAACGCGCGAACGATATCGGGTCCAACTCCCGAACCAAGTGACTTTTTGTCGGAGTTGGATCGGAGTTGGACGCCGATATCGCGGCGTGTAAACCCACCATCAAAGAGACAAAGCACAGCTGTCATTAATCTGATATATTGCCCTGATTGCCACACCAGGGAAATCAGGAAGAGTTGGGTAAAGCAGCAGGAACAGTGCATCTAATGGATGCACCATTTCTTGTGACGGCTGCGGGCTGCTATTCTTAGCCAGGGGTCAAAATCCATGAGCCTCCCCAGGGTGAGAGTACCAACCCCCAGTTGTCAACTTTATATTGGCTGAGTATCAAGATTGGTTGGCCCCACTCTGTTTATTTTTATTATTTATTTACATAATAAAAAAAGTGAGGTCTCTCATATTTTGATACTCAGCCAACATAAAGCACATAGTTAGGGCTTGCAGCTCGCAGCAGTGTGCTGTATCTGCACTGTAAATAACCTGTGGATAGAAAAGTGCAATAGGGTCTTACCCAGCAAAAAGAAGGGAAGACAGAGAGAAAATTCAACTGCTCACCTTGTGGGGTTGTGACACAACCAAATGTAGGAACCAGAAGAATTGTGGAAAAAATCCCACGCTGCCGTCAAACAAATATAGGTTCAGTCAGTAATAATGAGAAATGGTGATTTATTCAACGCATTTTGAAGCACGCCCCAACGTCTTGAGGAAATTCATTTCTTCCACGATTTCTCCTGGTTCCTGTATTATCAGCTTGTGGTTCCAGTGGCAGTTATCCTGTTTCTGCATTTGGTTCCTGCGGTAGTTGTCCATATGCTTTCATATTGGTTGTGTGACACAAACCTGCAATGTGAGCGACTGGCTCTTCTATCCTTTTTCTGTGCTTATTGGATATGACTCTATTGCACTTTTTTTATCCACAGTTTATTGTTGTACAACCAAATGTAAGCATATATGCAGGTGCTGCAGACACCACAGGGTGGGCCAGGACGTGACTCTTATTAACATCCACGGAGGTATGTAATTGCTGTCCTTGACTGATATCGTGCAAAATGTGTTTGGATCATCTCTGACCTTCCTGGTTTTTTCAGGTGGGACTGTGATTTGGTCATAGTAGTGGTGGATTAGTGTGCCACTGTACACCTACTGC
The DNA here is from genome assembly GCA_033576535.1 of Allobates femoralis. Classification (NCBI taxonomy): domain Eukaryota; kingdom Metazoa; phylum Chordata; class Amphibia; order Anura; family Aromobatidae; genus Allobates; species Allobates femoralis. The sequence goes on from JARQOC010000002.1 coordinate 237,190,364, forward strand.
TTTGCACCTCATATAGCCTCACTGACTAAGGTGACACAGTTTAGCCATATGGTAATATGAAATGTGAAATGTAAATGGTGAAGCTACTTTCAGATTTGTCATTGTTGACACATTGGCTATATTGGTGTCTAATTAAGTCTTTTTAAATGATAATAGGTGAGAGTATTTGAGGTAGTAAGGCTTTTTTGTCAGTTAAATCGCTGGAGCAGATCTCATATTGTAGAGGAATGCCTACATTTGAGTGTATTGTGACATACAACTGCCTTCTATATTAAATCAAATGAGTCTAATCTTCAGTATATATAATATATTAGACTACCGTATATACTCGCGTATAAGCCGAGTTTTTCAGCCCAAAAATTGGGCTGAAAAGTAGGCCCCTCGGCTTATACGCGAGTCAATACGGCCCCAGTGTATATAGCAGCCCCAGCAGTAGTATACAGCAGCCCCGGCAGCAATGACGTCATTGCCGGCGACGAACACAGGAAACCGGAAGAAGACGCATGAAGATGGAGGATCGCGGACGGCAGCGGCGAGCGGGGACGGCAGCGGGACAGTGATAAGTATATTTTCCTTTACAGGTTACCGGAGCAAGGCTGGGGGGGCCCTGGATTACTAAGGCTGCTGTATACTACCGCTGGGGCTGCCGGGGCTGCTGTATACTACCACTGGGGCTGCTGGGGCTTCTATATACTACCACTGGGGCTGCTGGGGCTTCTATATACTACCACTGGGGCTGCTGGGGCTTCTATATACTACCACTGGGGCTGCTATATACTACCACTGGGGCTGCTGGGGCTTCTATATACTACCACTGGGGCTGCTATATACTACCACTGGGGCTGCTGGGGCTTCTATATACTACCTCTGGGGCTGCTATATACTACCACTGGGGCTGCTATATACTACCACTGGGGCTGCTGTATACTACCACTGGGGCTGCTGTATACTACCACTGGGGAGGCCTGTATACCACTGGGGGGGGGGCCTGTATACCACACTGCTGGGGGCTGTATACCTGTGCTGGGGTCCACCATCGGCTTATACACGAGTCAATAGGTTTTTCCAGATTTTTGGGGCAAAAGTAGGGGGGTCGGCTTATACACGGGTCGGCTTATACACGAGTATATACAGTAATTAGTTCATCATGGATATCAATTAACAAGTTTCAATACTTACATGCCTGCCGTATAGTCACCCGGCCTCCCCTATAATGGTACCGCCGGGATATTGCTTCAATTTCTGCCATTGTAAAATATCCAGTGGCTTCTTGCTGATATTCATATGTCTTCCCTCTCTTTTATTTGTTAATTAATATATGGATTGAACTTGTCTTTCAAGTATCCTAAATAAAAATTGTGAATTTTCTACATCCGCCCTTGTGTCTTTCGAGACTTTTTGATTATCTGGTATATCCGGGTAGGATATTTATATGAGATATTGATTAATCTCTATAGACTTATATGGGGTTTCGGACTCAAGTTCAGGTCGAGGCTGGTCCCGAACCGGATCTGCCAAACCCAAACATTTGCGGATTTATTCATCTCTAGTTATTATTTGTAGTGTACAGGAAGAAAAAGATTTATCAATCACCATGAGCAAAACAGTAACAATGCAGTGACATGACAAGAATTTGCATAACTAATCATATGTGTTGCAAGTTGAAGAAGTTGTACAACCTCGAAATACTGTGGCGCCCTGCTCACGCAGGTAGCCACAGACGTCCCTAATGCACAGCTGGGTTTCCACAGCAGGTACCTACTACATGCAACATCGTCCACCCCAGAACAGTAGGGGGAGCTCAACTTGCTGCTCTTAGGCAAGATCCCCTATAAATACTGCTGCTGGGGGAGGAGTTAGTCAGAGTGTGCAGATGCTAGGAGAGCTGCGAAGACGTCCTGGTGGTCGGTGCCGCAGTTAGGCCTCAGCCAGTGACCCGGAGTTGCCCTTCTGATGTCCTGCAAGCCTGAGTGGGGACAGAAGGCAAGAAGTAAAAAGCCAAAAGGGAGTGAGGAACTAGTGGAAGTAGTAGTGGACGTACCGGACATCGGGGATCCGCACCTGTAGGATACTCCTGGACTACAGAAAACCCTGTCACACCGTGGAGGCTTCAGCCACGCAGTCCCCCTGTGGGTCAGAGAGAGGGAGCCAGACACAGCAGTGTTCCACCGCAGTGATCAGAGAGGGTAACCCGTGGACCGCACAGGAGGAGAGAGCAGAGACAGGAAGAGAAAGGAGGCCGGTCTGGCTGCATGCAGGCTGGGCTTCAGCTACAACAGAGGAACAGAGGAGGCCTTATACCCACTTGCTGTGGGGACCCACTGTGCACCTAGTCACCCGTCAGTGCCCTGGACATCTTTACCTGCCGTACCAACAGTAAAAAGTTAAAAGAGACTTTCTACAGTGTGTGTTCGTCATTCCTCTCCGCTCCCGGTATCCCTTATAGACTGCTCCATCACTCCCCATTCTATCTACAGCTCCACTACAAGCTGCCCCTTCACACTACGCTGCCCCGGAGGTCCAGCCCTACCTGTAGGGGGCTCTGCCAACTCAGCTGCATTACCATCCACCTCCGGCGGACTGTGGCGGCGCTGGTGACCCATCACCAGACTCTACAGGTGGCGTCACATGACAAAAACTAATCCCCTGTAAATGCGCCCTTTTTGCAGTGTCACCCAGGCCACGTTGCCACCCGTGACATCCCTAGTACTACCACCGATGCTGGTACCCAGGTACCCCAGGGCCTGGGGCTCGGCTTATCTTTCTGGCATCATGAACAGGATCCCATGCCCGGTATTACCGGGTACTGTGTGCCGTGATTTCGACTGTAATGAGTGACTGTTTAAAAACTACGCCGCCATTACTGCGCCGAAGAATGGGAAGAAAGGGGGAGTGTTGGCCTGTAGAGCGCGAAACTGAAACCCGCCCCCCACTCAGCCGAGCATTCCTGAGCGCCGCGGCCTAGTCCGGAAACTCCCAAACTGTTTAACTCTTTAAGGACTGGCTGTAATTTGCTAGGGGGGCCTCCAACATGTCGGCCTCCTCCAGCCACAATGAAAGCGCATTCGCTGACCTAGTAATTATCCGAAAGCCCCAATGGTTGCCTCCAGTAGCCCTCCCAGTGCCACTGGCAAACCGGGCGCAGTCGCCCCAGTAATGCCGATCTCACTCCCATACATCCCGGGGGTCAAGTGGTTGCCCCGGTATGACGGACACCCTGATATGCTGGATGCTTTCAGGAGAACAATCACCAGCGTCCTAGATATGTATGCGATGACCGGTCAGCAGCGCGCCGCCGTGGTACTCGGACAGTTAACTGGCGCAGCAGAAATAGAGAGTGCATCCTGGTCTGCCGCTGAACAGAGATCAGCGGCCACAATATTTAATAAACTGAGAGCTACTTTCGAGGAGTGAAACGAGGCTGATATACGCATGCGGTTCCATCACTGCTACCAGAGGCCGGGAGATGATATCAGAGCTTATGCCTGACGTCTGGAAGAAGTATTGCGCTCCCTTAAACATGTCAGCCCTGCGAGTGTAACCGACGAAAGAAGCTCTTAATTGAACAATTCACCCAGGGACTGCTATCCCCCGGGGACAGTAAGAATGTATGTTGGTGGTCATTGAGCAATCCAGAAGCTGACTTTAACACCCCGAAGGACATGGCCATCAAAGGGTTAAGGCCGGTAGAGACCCATGAAGCTGCCATTATACGGTGGTGCAGTGGTGAGGCGCAGGCTACTCCGAAATCATTACCTGTGTCTACAGCCAAACACAATGTTCAATCTGCTCAGCCTGACAAGTATGATTCTCTGCGTGCTGAGATGCATGCTGAGATGCGCCAGATGAATAAAAACATCACTAAGCTGATGGACGCTCTGCAGCTGCAGCAAAACCAACAGCCAGTGCCAAGACCCCAGCCCCGACCTCAACCGCTGATCCAACTTGCCGACAGTCCGGAGGATGTACCCTGGATGAGAGCTAAGCAAGCCACAGGGTACCGGGGAAGAACCACTGACCGCTACAGCTCCACTGGGGAGCCCATCTGCCGCCGCTGTAACCGCACCGGCCACATCGCCAGGAGTGGTCCTTTAAACGGGCAGTCCCTGCGGGCCGGGGCCAAACCTCAGGAGTAGATCAACAGGGCCCAGCCACCTAGTACAAGACTTTCATCGAACAGAGGCCGTTTCTGTCCATTGTACTAGATGGCATCCTGACACCTGCTCTGCTAGACACCGGGTCACAGGTGACTACCATTCCCTATATCCTTTATAAGAAATGTTTGGCTGATGCACAACTGAAGCAGCCTAACCTAGACTTTACCCTCAATGCATCTAATGGTGAACCAATTACCGTAATGCGGGTTAAGGAAGTACCAATAAAGGTGGGGAGGGTGGAGTTGCAGAAGTAGGGGGTCATAGTTGTAGCAGAAGCCAATAATGCTAATTACCCATATATAATACTAGGCACGAATGTTGTTAGCAATTGCATAGAGAAAGTTTTGTCAGACACTGCCACACCTGGTCATAGGAAGGTCCTCCAGCGTGAGATCAGAGCCATCCTGCACCATTAAAAGGTAACAATTACAGGTGGCGAAATTGGTACTGCACGTGTGACAGACGCGTTGCCTATTATGATTCCCCCAATGAGTGAAATGATGATTTGGTGTCGAGCAGCTATAGGTCTGAGAGAACATGACTATCAGGCATTAGTGGAGCCCATCAGCACTGAGCACAGACCTACACTATTGACAGCCAGGGGGGGGGTGGACGTCCACAATGGGAGAGTATCTGTTCGCATCTTAAATTGTGGCAGTGAGGAGGTTAAATTACCCAGGTTTCCACCGTTGCTAAATTGTACACAGTCAGCAACAACAAGATCCAAACAGTTGGACCCATACCCTATACCAAAGGGGCAAAACCTGATCAAACAACAGGGCCACTGGAGGACTGGTGTCAGAAGCTCCTTGTCGGAACTGACACCACTCCTGTGTACGAAAAGTAAGCTGTGTACCGGGTAGTTCAAGAATTTGAACAAGTCTTTAGTAAGCATCCACTTGACTTTGGTAGGATAAAAGGGGTACAACATCACATCCCCACATGTACATATCCACCAATCAAGGAGCGGTACAGGTCTATTTCACCTGCACATTATTAGAAAGCCAAAGAAATGCTACAGTACACGAAGGACGCAGGGGTTATACGAGATAGCTGTAGCCCCTGGGCAGCCCCATTAGTCCTAGTCAAGAAAAAGGATGGCAGTATGAGAATGTGTGTAGACTATAGGCAAATAAACCGCAAAACACACAAAGATGCATAGCCATTACCTCGTATAGAGGAATCCTTAGCTGCGTTGAAGTCTGCTAATTATTTCTCCACCTTAGATCTCACTAGTGGGTATTGGCAGGTGTCCGTAGCCGAGGAAGACCGAGAGAAGACGGCATTCATGACACCCATGGGCCTATGTGAATTCAACAGCATGCCCTTCGGACTATGTAATGCACCCGAAACTTTCCAGAGGTTAATGGAGAGTTGCCTGAGACATAAGAACTTTGAGACGGTACTGCTCTACCTGGATGACGTGATCGTGTACTCCAAGACCTATGGAGAACACGTTGCTCCATCTAGCAGAGGTGTTTGAAGCTCTGGTGAAATACCGGATGAAGCTGAAACCATCCAAATGCCACCTGTTGAAGCCAAGAGTACAGTACCTGGGACACATAGTCAGTGCCGAAGGCGTGACCCCTGATCCAGACAAGGTGACAGCTATCAAGGAGTGGCCAAAACCCAAGACCTTAAAGGAAGTACGTCAATTCCTGGGTTTGGTAGGCTACTATAGGAGGTTCATAAAGGAGTACACCAAGAAGGCTGCACCCCTGCAAGACCTCCTAGTAGGCCAACCCACGATGGGCAAGTCTAAGGATTCTCCATGGAAGTGGGGCAAGGAACATAGGGAAGCGTTCCAGACGATGAAAGAGGCCCTGACAGGAGAAGAAATCCTTGCTTACTCGGACTACAACCTGCCATTTCTGCCGTACACGGATGCCAGCAATGTGGGACTCAGAGCTGTCCTTTCCCAAAGGTAAGAAGGCAAGGAAAGGGTGATCGCCTATGCCAGTAGGAAGCTGCGCCCCACAGAGAGGAACCCAGAGAACTACAGTTCCTTTAAGCTGGAATTCCTGGCCTTGGTCTGGGCTGTCACCGAGAGGTTCAAACACTACCTGGCCTCTAGTAAGTTTACAGCCTACACGGATAACAACCCACTGACCCACCTGGAGACTGCAAAGTTGGGAGCCATGGAGCAGAGATGGATGGCCAGATTGTCCAACTACCAGTTCACCATCAAGTACCGGACTGGGCACCAAAATGGAAACGCGGATGCCTTATCCAGAATGCCTCACCTGTCAGTTGAGGGAGTAGATGAAGACGAGCTGGAAGAAGTGGAGTTACCTGCATTCCATCAATTAAGAGGAATCCAGTGCCAGCAAACCCATTATTATTATTATTATTATTATTATTATTATTATTATTATTTATTTATATAGCGCCATTAGGTTACATAAGGATAAGGGAGACAAGAACAAGTACACTAAATCTAGGCGATCGGGACGTACAGGTACAGGAGGACCCTGTCCATGAGGGCTCACAGTCTACGAGGGGCGGGTTGGAATACAGTAGGATGGGGGAATGTCAGGCATGGGGCGGTCGCCTGGGTCTCATGGCAGGTTGTAGGCTTGACGGAATAGGTGAGTCTTCAGGTGACACTTTAAGCTTGTCAGGGTCGGAGAGTGTCTGACGTGTTCGGGCAGGGAGTTCCAGAGTAAGGCAGATGCCCGGGAGAAGTCCTGGACTCAGTTGTGCGAAGAGGTGATGAGGGGGAGCAGAGGAAGAGTTCTTGGGATGGGCGGAGGTTGCATGAGGGTAGGTATCGGGAGACCAGGTCGGAGATGTATGGTGGGGCCAGGTTGTGTATGGCTTTGTACACCATGGTTAGTGTTTTGAATTGCGATCTCTTGGAGGCGGGGAGCTAGTGAAGGGCTTGGCAGAGGGGGGAGACAGGGGAGTAGCGGGAGGACTGGTAGATTAGTCGGAATTGAGGATAGACTGGAGAGGTGTGAGGGAGTTAGCCGGGAGGCCATTGAGGAGGAGGCTGCAGTTGTCAAGGCGGGAGATGATAAGAGCATGAATGAGTGTTTTAGCGGTGTCGTGGGTGAGGAAGGAGCGGATCCGTGAGATGTTCTTGAGCTGGAACCGGAGGGATGTGGTGAGGGCCTCGATGTGGGGCTTGAAGGATAGGGAGGAGTCAAGGATTATCCCGAGGCACTTGGCTTGGGAGACTGGGGAGAGGACGCAGATGGATAGGTTGGGAAGTGGGGGGGAATTTCTTGGGAGGAAGACTATGAATTCAGTTTTGTCCATGTTGAGTTTAAGGAAGCGAGCAGAGAAGAAGGATAAGATGGCGGAAAGGCATTGCGGGATTTTGGAGAGTAGGGAGGTGATGTTAGGGCCGGACAGGTAGATTTGGGTGTCATCGGCGTAGAGGTGGTACTGGAGGTCGTGGGACTCAATGAGTTGCCCTAGGCCGAGAGTGTATATGGAGAAAAGTAGGGGTCCCAGGACCGAACCTTGGGGGACTCCGACAGAAAGGGGGTAGGGTGAGGAGGAGGTGTGGGAGTGGGAGACGCTGAAGGTCCGGTCCGCTAGGTATGAGGAGATCCAAGAGAGGGCAAGGTGGGTGATGCCGAGGGATTCCAGGATCCGGAGAAGAAGGGAGTGGCAGATAGGTCAAGGAGGAGGAGGATGGAGTAGTGGTGTTTGTTCTTGGTGGTCAGTAGGTCGTTGGTGACTTTGGTCAGGGCTGTTTCGGTGGAATGGAGGGGTCGGAAGCCGGACTGTAGGCGGTCGAAGTGGGAGCACGAGGAGAGGTGAGAGGACAGTTTGGAGTGGACGTGCTGTTCAAGTAGCTTAGAGGCAAATAAGAGAAGAGATATGGGGCGATAGTTAGAGACAGAGGTAGGGTCAAGTGAGGTTTTTTTTTAGGATGGGTGTGATTAGGGCGTGTTTGAAGGCCAAGGGGAAGGCGCCAGTGCTAAGTGATAGGTTAAAGAATTGGGTGAGGGCTGGGATGAAAATGGAGGAGTGGTTCAGAATGAGGTGGGATGGGAGCGGGTCGTTGGCGCTGGTGGTGAGGTGTGATTTTGACAGGCGGGAGGAGAGTTGGTCTTCAGTTATGGGGGGAAAGTGGCTGATGGAGGAGGAGGGCAGTGTAGGTGGGAGGGGGAGTTGTGGGGATAGTGAACCGAAGCTGTTTCTGATCTTGTAGATCTTCTCCTTGAAGAAGGTTGCAAAGTCTTCAGCAGAGATGAGGGGAGAAGGGGGAGGAGCAGGCAGGCGAAGTAAGGAGTTGAAAGTTTTGAAGAGCTGTTTGGGGTTGTGGGACAGAGAGGTTATTAGGGATGAGAAGAACGCTTGCTTGGCAGTAGCAAGTGCCGTTTTGAAGTCAGTGATGGATTGCTTGAACAGAGCAAAGTGCTCGGAGGTGCGGGACTTTTTCCATCTCCTCTCGTCGACCCTGGACACCCGTCTCAGATTTTTAGTGAGGGTGGCTTGCCAGGTTTGCCTGTTAATGTGTGGAGCATGGAGAGTGAGGGGGGTGGCTAGGTCGAGAGCGTTCGTTATTGTGGTGTTGTATAGGGTGGTGGCAATGTCAATGTCGTCAGTGGAGGGTATGTCGGTGAGAGGGAGGAGGGATTCAGAGAATAAAGGAAGATCAAGATCGTTTAGGTTTCGGCGAGGGTGATCAAGTTTGCGAAGAGGGGGTAGCATGGCAGGGGAGGAGAGGGCGGAGAAGGTCAAGAGATGGTGGTCAGACAGTGTGAGTTCCGAGGTTGTGAGGTTAGAGAGGGAACAAAGGTGGGTAAAGATGAGGTCAAGCATGTGACCTTGTTCGTGGGTGGGAGAGGAGGACCATTGGGAGAGCCCTAGGGAAGTGGTCAGGGAAAAAAGTTGGAGGCGGCTGGGCGGGGAGTATCAATGGGGATATTGAAGTCGCCCATGATGATGGTGGGGATGTCAGCGGAGAGGAAGTGAAGTAGCCAGGTTGTGAAGTGGTCAAGGAAGGAGGCGATGGGTCCGGGGGGGCGGTAGATGATGACTAGTTGGAGTTTGCAGGGGGAGAAGATTTGGACCAAGTGGGCTTCGAAGTAGGGGACAGTGACGGAGGGGGGCAGGGGATAGGGCTGAAGGCGCAGGAGTTGGACAGGAGTATGCCGACTCCACTGCCGTGTTTGCCAGAGGGACGGGGTGTGTGGACAGGCTGAGGCCACCGTAGGATAGTTCAGCAGGGGAGGCCATGTCGGAGGGGGTGAGCCAGGTCTCGGTGAGGCCAAGGAATGACAGTTTCCTGGAGATAAAGAGTTCGTGGATGTCAGGGAGTTTGTTGCACTCTGAGCGGGCATTCCAGAGTGCGCCGGGTAGAGCGGTAGGTGGGACATGGGTTGGGGGAATGGGTCTGATGTTGGTGGGGTTGCGAGGGCTGGTAGTGATGAGGTTGCGAGGATAGGCAGTGGGTCGTGGTATTAAGGTTGTTGTGGGGATGTGGTGGGGGAGGGCCAGGATTGGGGGAGATGTCACCGGCAAGGAGGAGGAGTAGGCAGAGGGTTAGCAGGTGGGAGCATGAGAGCTTGCGAGGCGGGCGTGTTTGTTTGATGATTGAGGATTGAAAGTGAATGAAAAGGTCGGTGAAGTGGGTGAGGTGGTTCGGCAGGATGGAGGGTGAGAGCAGTATTTCGTTGCTGGGAGGGGGTATAAGTGGGGGTAGTAGGAAGTGGAGAAAGATGGGAGTGAGAGTGAGGAGTAGCTGGAACATTGCGTATGGAGAGCAGGGAGTGAGTGTGGCAGCAGGGGTCAGAAGCAGAGGGGGGAAAGTTGTGGTAGTGGGTGAATGGTCTTCAGTGGGGAGCGGTCACGGGATGAGGTGATGACCGGGGATGAGATGCAAGGCGGGGGGTCGGATGGAGAGGCCGGATGGGGCAGTTGGGGGATCGGTCGAGGCAGTCGGCCCCCGCCTTGCAAACCCATCAAGTCCCTCCTGCAAGAATGGTGAACCCGTTGCCTCACTTCGGTTGGAAGGAAGTGCAAGACAATGACCGGGCCGTCAGTTTAATAAAATAACTGATAACCCAGGAGCCAGCGAAGCTGCCTGAAAATCCCCAGCCTGAAGTCAAACATCTGTGGAGCGAGCGGAGCAAGTTTCTCATATAACAAGAGAAGCTTTGTCATAGGTACATCAACCCAAGAACACACGAGATGGTCTGGCAAATCATCGTGCCAAAATCAGAAATCCATGTGGTCTTAATCGCTTATCACAACCAGACTGGTCACTTCGGGTGGAAGAAGCTAGAGATGCTACTGAGGGATATGTTCTTTTGGGTCGGCATGCGGACATCCATTGAAAGATGGTGTAAGAATTATACACCCTGCAGCCTGAGAAGAAAGGACTTACTGAGCCAGAAAGCACAGCTCCAGCCCATTGTGACAAAGCAACCTCTGGAAATAGTAGCCTTGGACCAAGTAGATCCGGCTACACTTGCGCGTTGACCATGGTGGACCATTACTCGAGATTCTTAATGGTTGCCCCCGTAAAAGTCCTGACAGCTGCCACTGCTGCTAGAACATTCCAGAACGTTATGCAGACCATTGGGGATACCTGGAACAGATCCTCACAGACCAAGGATCAGCCTTCGAAGCAGAGATCTTCCAAGAGTTCTGCCACATGTATGGGTGCAAAAAGATCAGAACAACCCCATATCATCCCCAAGACAACGGACTCCGTGAGAGAATGAATGGCATTATCAATGACATGTTGAAGATCTTACCCTTAGAGGAAAGAAACCAATGGCTGGAGAAATTACCTGATTTGGTTCAGATGTACAACCACATTCCAGTAAGTTCTACCAACTGTTCACCAGCTTACCTGATGAGAGCCTGTAAAGGAAAGTTACCCATAGACTTGGAACTCGGTGTAGTAGATCCCAAAGCAGATGACACAATTCCCAATTGGAATTCCCATCGCCTCGAACAATACAAAATGGTTCAAGCCAGTGTAGAAGATAACCTGGAGAAAGCCCGTGAAAAGCAAAACAAACATGCTCCAGCAGAACCAATAATACCTGGAAGTATTGTCCTAAGAGGAAAAGAACCCAACACAAATTGGACAATCAGTGGGAAAAAGAACCCTACGTTCTATTGGATTTTGGTTATGACAACGACAAAGTGTGTGTCGTAGCAAGAACGGTGGAAAAAACACTCAAACTGTATCCAGAAACCACATTAACAAGTGTCCAACAGATTGGGAAAATCAAAATCTTCCAAATCAACCAATCCAAGAAACAGAACCAGTACAAAAACAAAGTTCAAGTGAAGAACCAAAGAAGAAGGTAATCTCAACCTTCTTAGGAGATTTCCCAGAAGATTGGCCTCAACAAGATGGAGCCATCCTAGTGCCTTTAATAGATTTCTACCATCCCCAAGAAGAGATGGTACAAAGGAATCAGGAAGAAATACCCGTTGCTAGAGAATCTGAGGATGCTGCAATCGGTACACCTGCTAGCCCTGTAGTGAGACTAAGGCCACGCAGACGCTTACTTGACATACCTGCACCAACCCTTCTCTAAAGACCTCAACTGAGACAGTGTCACCTGTAGTGCGTAGATCACAGAGATGCACACCCCCGTCTAGGTATGGAGAGTGGGCACAATAAATGCAAGGTAGAACACACTAAAAAGTAAACATGTAAATAGTCATTGTAAAATAAGAATGTAAATAGTGTTCAAAAGGTGAAGAGTCGGCCAAAAGCCAGGTACACAACACCAAAAGAGGGGTGAGTGGAGTTGGCGTAAGGAGCTGTCTAGGGAGAGTAAAAACTTGGCCAAAAGGTGTCCTCAGGGCCAGGAGGCCTACAGCACTTATGACCGGTAGAGGCACCTATAGTACCTAGGACTCCTACTCCGAAAACACCCGTTGTTATGTATTTTGAACTGTTGAGCCTATAGAGACTTTACCTGTAAGGACTTGTTGAACTTTCCCTTTGAACTTTTCCTGGATTACAATTTAAAAGGACTACAATTTACAGGACTGGTGTAGCAACAAACTTCTTTTATTTTTCAAAGCCTGCGGTGAATGGCCTAGCACCATATGGACTTACCTGTTTTTCTATTTTTCCAATATTTTTCAGTGGTTTTTGTAAATTGTTTATATTTTGAGACTTTGTAAATATGTTACCTGTTATAAATTGTTATCCTTTTGTTTGAACAAAAATGCTCAGTCCAGGAGTACTGAAATTACCTAGTGGGGTATGTGGCAAACTGCTCACGCAGGTAGCCCTAATGCACAGCTGGGTTTCCACAGCAGGTACCTACTACATGCAACATCTTCCACCTCGGCACAGTAGGGGGAGCTCAACTTGCTGCCCTTAGGCAAGATCCCCTATAAATACTGCTGCTGGGGGAGGAGTTAGTCAGAGTGTGCAGACGCTAGGAGAGCTGCAAAGACGTCCTGGTGGTCGGTGCCGCGGTTAGGCCCGAGCCAGTGACCTGGAGTGGCCCTTCTGAGTCCCGCAAGCCTGAGTGGGGGCAGAAGGCAAGGAGTAAAGAGCCAAAAGGGAGTGAGGAACTAGTGGAAGTTCACCCAAGGATGTACCGGACATCGGCACCTGTAGGATACTCCAGAACTACAGAAAACCCCGTCACACCGTGGAGGCTTCAGCCACCCGGTCCCCCTGTGGATCAGAGAGAGGGAGCCAGACACATTAGTGTTCCACCACAGTGATCAGAGAGGGTAACCCGTGGACCGCACAGGAGCAGAGAGCAGAGACAGGAACGGAGAGGAGGCCGGTCTGGCTGCATGCAGGCTGGGCTTCAGCTACAGCAGAGGAACAGAGGAGGCCTTATACCCACTTGCTGTGGGGACCCACTGTGCACCTGGTCACCAGTCAGTGCCCTGGACATCTTTACCTGCCGTACCAACAGTAAAAATGTAAAAGAGACTTTCTACAGTGTGTGCGTCATTCCTCTCCGCTCCCGGTATCCCTTATAGACTGTTCCATCACTCCCCATCCTATCTACAGACCCACTACAAGCTGCCCCTTCACACTATGCTGCCCTGGAGGTCCAGCCCTACCTGTAGGAGGCTCTGCCAACTCAGCCGCATTACCATCCACCTCTGGCGAACTGTGTCGGCGCTGGTGACCGATCACCAGACTCTACAGGTGGCATCACATGACAAAAACTCTAATCCCCTGTAAGTTCACCCTTTTTGAACTGTCACCCAGGCCACAGGATCAGGCGTTGCCACCCATGACATCTCTAGTACTACCAACGAGCCTGGTACCCGAGTACCCCAGGGCCTGGGGCTCAACAATACCCCACAAAATGTAAGCTAATCTGTGCTATATTGTAATATTTAACACTCCGATAAAAAAAATTGTTTCTAACTTTGTTTCCTCCTGAATTATCACTTTATTCCTAGCACACACTTTGTTTACCTGTGGCCCAACCAAACTTGACACTGGGCTTGTTTCCCTAATTCACAGCCAGAGCTGACCACACCCAGCCTCAGCACCCACCCACTACACACTCATTGAGTGTCAGTAAGCTGCCCCAGCACTGAACTTTATCATCATTCCAGCATTCGAAATAACACAGCAGTGATCCTGTGTTCTCCTGTGTGAGAAAGTAGCACAATCTAGACACAATACACAATCCCACTATCTCGGCTCACCATGAGGTTACAGGTCCCAGAGGAGTTCGACAGTGAACAGAACTCTACACATGATGACCAGTGTTGCTGGTCATCACTTTCCATTGGTGTCAAGGCCAGCTCCAGGTTTTTGTGAGCCTGAGGTGAGTCTCTCTTTGCATCCCCAATCTGATAGGGGTGAACCCTGTGTCATTCCCTACTCTGATGGGGGGTTGACCCTGTGCCTCTTCCCACTCTGACAGGAGGTCCTATGCCTCTCCTCACTCTGACAGGGAGGGGTCCTGTGCCTCTCCTCACTCTGATGGGGAGGAGTTCCTGTACCTCTCTCCATTCTGACAGGGGTAACCTGTGCCTCTAGCCACTCTGACAGTAGGTCCTGTGCCTCTCCCCATTCTAATGGGGGATCCTGTGCCTCATTCCATTCTGACAGGAATGGGATCCTGTGCGTCTCCCCACTCTTACAGGGGTTCTTGTGCCTCTCCCCATTCTGATGCGGTATCCTGTGCCTCTCCTTTTTCTGACGGGGGAGATCCTGTGCCTTTCCCCACTCTGACAGGGAGAGAATCCTGTGCCTCTCCCCACTCTGACAAGGAGTGGATCATGTGCCTCTCCCCATTCTGGCAGGGAGTCCTTTGCCTCTACCCACTCTGACAGGGATGGAATTCTGTGCCTCTCCCCACTCTGACAAGGAGTGGATCCTGGGCCTCTTCCTATTCTGGAAGGGGGTCCTTTGCCTCTACCCACTCTGACAGGGAGGGGGTCCTGTACCTCTCCCAATTCTGACGGGGGGTCCTGTACCTCTAGCCACTCTGACGGGGGGGTCCTGTGCTTCTACCCACTCTGACAGGGAGGTCCTGTGCTTCTCACCACTCTGACAAGGGTATCCTGGGTCTCTCCCCACTCTAACAGGGGTCCTGTACTTCTCCCCATTCTGATGGAGGGATCCTGTGCCCCTCCACACTCTGACAGGGGGTCCTGTGCTTCTCCGTACTCTGACAGGGATGGAATCCTGTGCCTCTCCCCACTCTGACAAGGAGTGGATCCTGTGCCTCTTCCTATTCTGGAAGGGGGTCCTTTGCCTCTACCCACTCTGACAGGGAGGGGGTCCTGTACCTCTCCCAATTCTGACGGGGGGTCCTGTACCTCTAGCCACTCTGACGGGGGGGAATCCTGTGCTTCTCCGTACTCTGACAGGGGGGATCATGGGCCTCTCCCAACTTTGACAGGGGGTCCTGTGCCTCTCCCCACTCTGACAGGGGGGTCCTATGCCTCTCCCCACTTTGACAGGGGGGTCCTGTGCCTGTCTACACTCTGACAGGAGGATCCTGTGCCTCTTCCCACTCTCACGGGTGGTTATATGCCTCTCTCCACTCTGATGGGGGGGCTCTGTGCTTCTCCCGTCTCTGACAGGGAGGAGATCCTGTGCCTCTTCCCACTCTGACAGGGGGTCCTGCGTCTCTCCCCATTCTGATGGGGGGTCCTTTGCCTCTAGCTACTCTGACAGGGGGTCCTGTGCCTCTCCCCACTCTGATGGGGGGGGATCCTGCACCTCTCTCCACTCTGACAGTGGAAGTCCTGTGCCTCTCTCCACTCTGACAGGGGGGCTCTGCGCTTCTCCTCACTCTGATGGGGGGCTCTGTGCTTCCCCCCACTCTCAGAGGGGGGCTCTGTGCTCACTGGCTCCTCTCCACGCTCTTACAAGGGGGTCCTGTGCCTCTCCACACTTTGACAGGGAGGGTCCTGTGCCTCTTGCCACTCTGATGGGGGCTCTGTGCTTCTTCCCACTCTGAGTGGGGTGGCTCTGTGCTCGCTGGCTCCACTCCCCCATCTCTCCCTCCCTGTCCTTTTACTTTCACTCCCATCGGTGACGCCGTCCATGTTGCTTGTTTCTCTGCGTCTTCACTGTTTCCTTTCCACCACTGGCTTCCAGTAATAGGTAATAAATGAGAAGTAGATACTATCACTTAACATCGCTGCTTTATTGCTTATTGCTTGAAGTACGGAGGGAGGAAGCAGTAAAGATGCAGGGGATACTGTCCATTCAGCAAGCAACGTGAACGTTGTCACCGATGGGAGTGAAAGTAAAAGTGCAGGGAGGGGGAGATTAGGGGAGAGGAGCCAGCGAGCACAGAGCCCCCCTGGATAGCCACTTGCCCGGGAGCTGTGTTTTCCCTGCAATGCAGCATCAAACAGAACCACCTCGCTACTAACTCAGCACGCATGAACTCAGTTAGTACCCGGGAGCCGACTGTCAATCACAGTGACGTCGGCTGTGATGCATATCAACAGGGCGGGGTATACGCTCCTACCCTGTCGACGTGAATCACAGGAAGGAGCAAAATCATGGCTGGAGTGGTCATGTGACTACTCTGAGCCAAGTGATGCCAATAGAGACAGGTTTACAGCAGATCAGGTAGGTTGTTACTATCTATCTACCTGTATCTGTGTAGCCCAATACTGTAATAAAAAATTAAGCCGGATAACCCCTTTAAATTTATGTATGAGATAGCCAAGACAATTGTCTATCAACTGAAGGTAATCTCACACTCAAAGATGTAGTGTATGGTGAGATATGGAGCCTAAAAGTCAAAGGTTTAAAACATTGTTACCCTTTTGCTTATCAGTATATATTATGGAGTATGAAAACTAAAGGCGACTGTACCATTTTGAAAAAGCTTTAAATAGTTGTCGGCAGTGCCAGAGTGGATACTTAACCCCCAAATCTAGATAGATTACCCTTCAATGTGAACAATCAGATGACAAAAAATGGGAAACGTGACCACTATACTAGCAATTAGTTGGGGGTCTCAGATGGTATCTTCTATTCTGTAGGTTTATTTTGTTTGTCTATATTTTTTCAAAGAAAATGTAATCTGGACTTGGACATAATCATTCTGCAAAAATGACACATTACTAGACTGTGAATGTTTACTGTTTGAGTAGAAAATAGGCAATTGATTTTTCAGATTAGATAATTAGTGGATAGCTCTTTCATTATTTCCGTTTAATCTAAGCACTTGTATCCTGTTATGCCTAATTTTTTTCAACAAAGTATTCAATTCATACACAAATAAGATAGGAAAAGACATTTTATCATATAAAAGGAAAAATCTTTCTGCTGCAAAATTATTGTATATACGGGATTGATTAAATACTTCTGCTTCATTAAACCCTCAAGCAGTGAGAGCTAAAATCATCACGCTTTATAGCAATTAAAATATGACCTTAACAGCTCAGCATCTCACTGATGAATGCACAGAATCATGTTCTTCTTGGATAAATAGGAGAGATTTGTCCCTTTCTCTCCTTTAATTTAATTAATTCAGGTTTTTAATTTTCTTCATCAGAAGGAGAGGCACGAGAGGCAGGCTCACCTGTCTGTGCTCTCATAATGCGGCAACGAGATGGATCTTACTGATGTGATGCTTGCTGGATAAATCTCAGCTCTACTCGAGGAAAAGCTGCCAAGAAAATTACAAGGATCAGATGGAAGACGTCTCCCTCCTTATGATAAAATACCACCAGACAGTAGATTTGTTTGCTCTATCCCTTGATAATACTTATTCCACTACAAGATACATTTTCAATTATTTTCTTGAAGCCTTTCTGCATTCATCTGTGAGATCACCATGAGGTAGAGGATGAAGCAGAACTTCTTGTTATAGCTGAAATAGCAGATATTATATATATATATATATATATATATATATATATGTATATACACACAATGTTCCAAATTATTATGCAAATTGGTTTTCAGTGTCATAGGGTTTGTTGGTTTTTTTTTGGTCAATGAAACCCATTGATGATATTGTGTCTCAGGGTTCTTTGGATCACTGAAATCAATCTCAGGTACCTGTGATAATTAGTTTGGCAGGTGAGCCCAATAAAAGGAAAACTGGGTGTTCCACAATATTACGCAGGCCACAGTTTTCAAGTGACATGAGAAAGAAAAAGGATGTCTCTGCTGCCGAAAAGCAACAAATAGTGCAATGCCTTGGACAAGGGATGAAAACATTAGATATTGCACGAAAACCTAACCGTGATCATCGTACTGTGAAGAGATTTGTGGCTGATTCTGAACACAGATGTGTTGGTGCAGATAAAGGCAGAATGAGGAAGGTTTCTGCCAGGCAAATTCATCAGAGTAAGAGAGAAGCTGCTAAAAATGCCTTACAAACCAGCAAACAGATATTTGCCCTCAGGAGTCCCTCAAACCACAAGGTGTAGGATCCTTCAAAGGCTTGCTGTGGTGCATAAAGTAAGGAGGTGTAGGAGTCATGTTTTGGGTCGGAATCATTGGTAAACAGCTGGTAGACCCCCTTTAAGGCTCCTGAAGGTGTGAAAATTACCTCTGCAAAGTATATAGAATTTCTGACTGAGAACTTTCTTCCATGGTACAAGAAGCAAAAATGTGCCTTCAGGAGCAAAATAATCTTCATGTATGACAATGCACCATCTCATGCTGCAAAGAATACCTCTGTGTCATTGGCTGCTATGGGCATAAAAGCAGATAAACCCATGATGTGGCCACCATCTTCCCCTGACCTCAACCCAATAGAGAACCTTTGGAGTATAATCAAGCAAATATCTATGAGGGTGGGAGGCAGTTCACATCAAAACAGCAGCTCTGGGAGGCTATTCTGACATCATGCAAAGAAATACAAGCAGAAAGTCTCCAGAAAATCACAAGTTCAATGGATGTGTAGACTGTGAGCCCTTGTGGACAGGATCTCTGCCCTAATGTACCTGTATGATTTATTCATCGTTATTTATGTACTCGTCCTTGTTCTGCCCTTACACATGTAAAGCGCCATGGAACCAATGGCGCTATATAAATAAATAATAATAATAATGTAAGAATTGTGAAGGTGATATCAAAGAAGGGTTCCTATGTTAACATGTAACTTGGCCTGTTAGGATGTTTTGGAGTTAAATAACTTTTTATATCAGTGAATGTGACCTCCTAATGCTGCAAATTCAACAAATGAGCATTTTCAGTTCTTTCACACATATCAAATGTTTATAAACCCTACTGTGCCTAATAATTTGAAACAGGGCATTTAGAGTACATTTTAACTTTGAAGATTATACTGTTATCATTTGGAGATGTCTTCAATAAAATTCAATGTATACTCTAACGGGTGATGACTTTTACTACACTGACTGTCATCTGCACCGACCATTTTGGAAAATCAGACAAAAACAACATTTGCATCATATTTTGGAACATGGTATATATATATATACTAGCTGTGAGCCCGATGCAAATGCATCGGGTGTCTAGAATATTTTAAATTTTTTTTTAGATTTTCAAATAATAATCCAATTATTCCAATGACATCTTTACACAAACTACATATATTAGTATGGTTGATATCATTTAAGGAAAATTGAACTATTATGTTGTAAGGGTCTTAGAACACAAAGTAGCAATACTTCTTAATATGTCAATTTTTTGAATTGATGAATTAACAGTACTAATATATGTATCAGCCACTTTGTGTCAGCCCACCAATCGCGTCAAGATGCCCTTACGCCTGGTGGACCTACTCTAACTAAATCCGAATTGATATAATTTAGATATTTTTAATAGCTGGATTTTTCTTAGATTTTTTGAGGATTGTGATGTAAATAAT
Source organism: Allobates femoralis (assembly GCA_033576535.1). Taxonomy (NCBI): domain Eukaryota; kingdom Metazoa; phylum Chordata; class Amphibia; order Anura; family Aromobatidae; genus Allobates; species Allobates femoralis. Next base: position 237,209,760 of record JARQOC010000002.1, read on the forward strand.
AAAATTTTGTAAATTGATACAGAAGGAGTTACCAACTACAGACTTGCAGCAATATCCGTGCAATAACAAAAAAACTTGTAGTTAACCTACGGTAAATGGAGTTAACATAGCTTCAGCAGGTGCATAAGATGCATCCACTAACTAACCACAGGTGAATGCAATTGATGTGGATGACACTGCCGCAACTATGTTGTCTGCACAAACCGCAAGTTAAGTACAAATTACATATATGCAATTATGAAAATTACAGCAAGTATGTTCTTGGTGAGTCCTTCATGAACAATTATTATCATTTAGTATATTCCCCAACAAAGTGAAAAAATCTAAGAAAAATTTCGTGGTAGAATCTAATTAATAATTTATGTTTGTCCCTATCTATCTAAACATGTGGAACACACCTTGCTAATGAGATGTGTGTGAACAGCCATCCCACCCGTCTCTTAGCTGTTCACAAAAACCTCTCCCTTTAAAGAATAAGAATCAAATCTCTCAGCACGTAAAGCACTGGAGCTTTAAATAGTGGTTTCTATCACCCTGTGAGAAAATCAGAATGATACACATCTCCAATGAAATCTGAAATGTGTTTTTCCACAAACATTGTATAAACTATGCACATAAAAAACTGAAATTGAAAAGACTAAACTAATGTTTTTTTTTTTTTTTTTTTTTTAAATAGAAAAGGTAAAAATATAAAATATGCAAAAGTTCATCCCAAAATATTCCGATAGACAATATTTTTGGTGAAGACTTTCTCACAGTTAAGCACCAATTTGCCTTGAATGCATGAATCCACCACTTTGACCTTCACATTGCATCGTCTCTTCACACGTGAGAAAGCCACATATAATTGTCCATGACCAAAAACAGGTTCTGGCAAATAAATCCCCACTTTCTCCAAAGTTTGTCCTTGGGATTTATTTATGGTCATGGCAAAGGCAGGCTTCACGGGAAATTGCCGACGTCTTAGTTTGAAAGGCAATCCAGTCTCTGATGGACAGAGATCAATTCTTGGAATGAAGACTACATTTCCTTCATCCGAGCCAGAAATTACTTTTGCTTGTATCAAGTTGTCAAACAAAGCAATAATAATCATCCGAGTCCCGTTGCAAAGTCCTTTTCTGCTGTTAAAATTACGCAAAAGCATTATAATTGTACCAACTTTTAATTTCAGGAGATGAGAAGGCATTCCTGTTGGTGTTAGAGAATTTAGAAATTCCACGGGATATTGTTCGGGATTTTCCGTCTCATCTGGATCAATGGAATCATGGCTCATATATTCCATGTATTCTCCAGGAATACAATCCATCACTTTTGAATTGATCAAATCCACAGCGTCATTTTTGGGACAAAGAATGGCATGTGATGCAGCATTCTGAATACTTTCGTCATTATTCACATCAATGAGAATGTTTTCACCAAATATGTCCAAGATTAAAGAGCCAGTGCAGATCATGTCTTGCGGGATCTCAATGACATCATCACCAAGGTTGTAATCATTGGACAATTCTCCATTTCCCAATTGAATTAACCAATTGCTATATTCAGAATCATGCCATTGTCGTGAATATTTAATGCAGCTCTCTACGATGTCTGTCCTTGTTCCATGAGAGATGATAGGAAGACACTGCCGAAAGTCTCCTCCCAGAACAATGTCTTTCCCTCCAAAGGGTAATTTATTTTTCTTGGAGACATCAGTTGTCATGACATCCCGTAATAATTGATCAATTACATGCAAAGCGTATTTTGACAACATAGTAGACTCATCGATGATGAAGAGTTTGGTAGTCTTCAAATGTTGGGCCGCATCAGTATCATTTTTGATTCTTGAAACGGATGTCTCATTAATTGGTATTGGTATGCCATGCAGTGAATGGATAGTTCTTCCTCCTTGCAATAGATTAGCAGCAATCCCTGTACTGGCTGCAGGTGAGACAACTTCTCCTTCTCCTCTCAGTTCATGAATCAATAGATGATAGAGATATGTTTTCCCACTTCCACCGGGACCGTCAAGGAAAAAGCACTTTGGCTTATCACTTGTATCCTCTAAAGCTTTATGGATTGCATTATAGGCCAAACGTTGTTGATCATTTAAGGTGGCTTTCATTTCATGTGCTCTTACTAACTCTTCTTCTTTGTTGTATTGAGGACGAATGTGTGGTTTTCTTTTTGGGCGTGGCAGATTAAAATCAATAAAATGTTTAGCATGAAATTTTAAAACATGTTCAACATCAGTCATGGCATATCCTTCACAATGCTCACAATCATCAGTGTCAGGGTGGTAGGCATGGCAGTAATCTTGAACGAAGTGTTGTTTAAATTCTTGCCACAACTCCAGGGGATGATTAGGAGGACCAAAGACACATATATATGCAAACATGTCACGGAGCTGTGCAGGCATATTGAGAACACAGGCATCCAATAAAGTTTTTCTCCAAACACTGTCATCGAAGAGCAATCCAAGGGCTAATGCTGCCTCTTTAAACGTTGGGTATGTGACTTCCTTAACAGTCTTAAGGTTGTCAAAACTTGTAGCTCCTTTAACATGGAGTAACAACAGCCTTAAAAAATACCGTTCTTGTTCTTGAATACTAACAGTGTAGAGTCTACCAATGACTGAAGCACCTCCTCTCCTTCTAACTTCCCATGCACCTTCTTTCCAAACATAATGCTCAGGAATTTGACGATATAAGTACTCCCGAGCATTGGGATCATTCTCATTGAGGGTAAAGTAAGCCATGAGTGTTGATTGTCTGTCCATTGAATAACTGATGTTGTCCGCAGAATCACCCTCGTGAAAAAAAAGTGATTGTGAATGAGGCAGATGTACTGCAAGACAATAATGCTAATAATAATAATGCTGTGAGATTGTCTATGCATTTGGAAAGCAAAGATTCGCCAAGCTGCCTCTGGTGCACTGACATATCTGGAATCCATGAATTTATGAGTTTCATCGTGTCTGATGTTGGTTTCACAAATTTCCACATTGGCTTTGTCATGACCTTTATACACATATTTGAAGAGGTATTTTACGCTCTGAATGGAAGCACATACTTCCACATTGATATGGCACTTATATTTTAATAGAAGGAAAGGGTTATATGGAACCACCCAAGAATTATCAATCATCTTGGAATGGTGTGAAAAAGAAGGTCCTTCGTTTCTTTGATAACTTGGATATGCATCCTCAGGTATAACAGTTTTTGTTTGAAACTTTTTGGGAAAAGCTTTTTTACACTTTCCATTCTCCATACATGGAGAATTGGGATTGTGTTGTCCACAGGGGCCATGGATCATGTGTTGCATGACAATTTGATGGAGCACAGGGTAATGTGATGGATCAGGAATTTCAGCCCAAACAGTATTGTCCACTTCCACCTCAATTCTTAGTTTTGAGTTGGGATCCAGAATAATTAGAATGTGA
>JARQOC010000002.1:237220680-237229801 GCA_033576535.1 Allobates femoralis
GCCCTATACTTTCTATGGGGATTACCGCAACCGCGCCGCAAGTGTAGCGACTCGCAATGGCCTCGCGGCCATTGCTCGCGCTACACAGCGAGTCGCAATAGATCCCCATTGAAAGTATAGGGGGAGTTGCGGCAGGTGCGGCGGCTGATGTAGCGACTCGCAATGGCCTCGCGGCCATTGCTCGCGCTACCTCAGCGGTAAATCGCTAACTCTGTAGCCGGGCCTCTGGTTCTATTTTCGGTCAGCGACTCGCAATGGCCGCTTCGCGGCCATTGCTCGCGCGTGGTGACGTCACATAGAGACATAGCCACGGCGTTTTCGGGGGCCGACACGAAAATGCCTACGGCAATTATAGAGTAGATATATAATATTATATACAGAGACAGAAGGAGGCTCAGACTTCTCAGACTGATTGGATAAAATCAAGGGGTTTAGTTTCCATCTATAGAAGATGTGTTAATAACTAGTGATGTGCAAGTGTAATCGTTACTAAGCGCTACTTAAATGGATAGTACTTTACTCGCAATACTCGTTACTTAGCGAGTATCGCTGGTGCTCATGAGTGATGTGTCCATCATTATCGATTTGACATGAATTGACAGCTCCTTTTAGTACACAAAGTGAACTGGCACCTCTGTGAGAGCAGATTGAATGTTAGGCTCTCTCTGGGGGGCACTGCAAGGTGTTTTAGGGATTGAAATCGTAAAAAAGCCCACCCTCCCCGCACCCCAGAAAGACTTGTCTTATAGCCGGAAGTGTGTGGGCAGAGTCTATAACTAATTGACTAACATTAGACTCGCTATTCAGACGAATATGCAAGTATTAAAAACTACTAGTTACGAGTATAGCGAGTACGAATATTTTGCTACTCGCTCACCACTATTCATATCCAATTGCTTAGTAATCTTGTTTCAATAGTTTTGGTTGGCATTATTAAGATCTTATTGGGCTAATTAGGGTGGGCCACTAAAATTGATGATGTATTGCAATATAAATAGCAATGTTAGATCACATCTAGTAGTCAAATGGAGGTTTAAGTTTATTCCCCTCCTTTAACTCTTGCATATCAGATACTTGACTTTGTTTCAGGTAAAGTAATTTCAGTAAAAGGCTAAAATAATATGTGGTTGAATTTCCAGGAGCTTCTCATAATCCTCTCCTTGATGTCTGGAATAACTAGTGTTCAAACATTTGGTTGTTATCATTTTTGGCATCTATCAAAGATCATATATTATTAGATTTTTGCAACAAACCATGTATACTACTTTTTGCTGGAATAAGAAGGTCAAGCAATTGGCAAGCAAAACATTCCAGTGTTTCTGTGAATGTTCTTTGATTTATTAAGACTCGCATTACTCACTACAGTCTTAGGCTGCTTTCACATAACGATTTTCGGATTTCCGATGCTGTCCGATCAAAATCGGACAGCATCGGATCCGAATTTGGCCCCCATGCATCCCTATGGGCATCGGACCGAATTGGATGTGCACTAAATGCCATCCGATTTGGTCCGATCCGATTCTGTCCGATTTTATTATCGGTGCAAAAATCGGAGCTTGCTCCGATTTTTGCACCGAAAATAAAATCTGACAGATTCGGATCGGACCAGATCGGATGGCATTTAGTGCACATCCGATCCGACCCGATCCCTATAACATGGGGCCCTATGGAGAAGGGTCCGAGAAAACATCTGATGTCTCCTCGGACCCCGTTTTACTGTACTGAGCATGCTCAGTACAGTAAAACTGCTCCTAACTAGGAGCACAAGGGTTAAAAAAAAAAAAAAAAAGTTATTCTCACCTCTCCACGAGCCCCCGCCGTCTTCCGCCATCTTCTTGGAGGCTCCCGGTGGCTCTCGCAGGCTGCCGGTGTCAGCAGAGCGCTTCCTCTGCCTTATAGGACCTTCGGTGATGTCACAGTCATGTGACCGCGGGTTACCATGGTGAACCCGCGGTCACGTGACTGTGACATCACCGCAGGTCCTGTGTACAACAGAGGAAGCGCTCTGCTGACACCGGCAGCCTGCGAGAGCCACCGGGAGCCTCCAAGAAGATGGCGGAAGACGGCGGGGCTCGTGGGGAGGTGAGCATAAGGTTTTTTTTTTTTCTTTTACACCCCGGAGGCACCGATTTTATGCCGGAATCGGGTGCCTATTTGGCACCCGATTCCAGGCATCAGAAGGGAGCCGATGCTGTCCGATTTATATCGGACAGCATCGGCTCCCTCAAAATCGTAATGTGAAAGTAGCCTTAATTAGGGTTCATGCAGAAATAATATGTGAAAACTCATTAAGAGGCATGCCACTTAATGAATTTGGCGCATCTTTCGGTGCAGATACTGGAATAACATTTCTGGGGTAAGAAATGCCACCTCTTTAGATAATTTTGTCAAGTGAGTGTTGACATGCCCCATCCTGCCAGGCTCCTCCCCAACTCCGTCAATTTTGGTGGAGCAACCTAAAATTGGCAGTCAAACAACGGGAAGTAACATTTTTGCGCCAGTTTACGTTTTGACTTTTCAAAGTGTTTAACACTAGTTTTGTGGTGTAAACACTTAATGAATTGGAATCTTGGGGCACACAGACTGCCACTTTCACAACTGTTTGTCCAATACATCCTGTTAGATACCTACTGTATAGGACTGGCCTCATTCATTTCTAAAACTGATTTGGTAAAATGAAAGCTTATCTCTAATTGTTATAGGCCAATCAGAGTTCTGATGAATGAGGCCCAGTAAGCATTACCGTGTGCAATCCCCACAAGGGAAAAATAGTTCTATTTTTTTAGTAAACAAAGAGGCGGCACTCACCGGACAATAAGGACGGTCCTTTATTCCGAGGATACGGAAACAAACAGTGTGCAGGGAGGGGGCACGAGGGGCCCTTCCCTGCACCCTGTTTGTTTCCGTATCCTCGGAATAAAGGACCATCTTGATTGTCCGGTGAGTGCCGCCTCTTTGTTTACTGTAAATTGCTGGTGCTTTGGCTGTGCACCCCCGGAGGGAAACCGCCATTACTGGAAGAACGTCCGGTCTTGACTTCTGACCCCGCTTAGTGCCCTGCCTGGTTGCTTATTATTAGTTCTATTTTTTTGTGGCACACCTTGTATTTGCGAATAAACCCATAAGATATAGAGTCCCTGGTTTATGTGACCTAGTCTATGAGTCAAATTGGACAGTAACGTCATTAAAAACAACAAAAAAAGTCAATTGATTTTGTATACTTGCAACTATGCAATTGACACTAAATCCAGAGAATCAAGAAAGTCTGTCACTATTAAAAATATCCCTAAACTGTTAAAATATGAGGGTGACTTGCATCCCCCTCAAGGTCCAGGGAGCAGAATATATTGCTATTTCTGTACTCCTTATATTTTGCTTTTTAAATATTTTACCTTCTAAGGCCCCTTTCACATTACGCTGCTCACGGCAGATGCGGCTGATTTACAGCATCTGCCGCCTAACCGTCACACTTGCCATTCACCTGCGGCAAGCCCCATGCAATGTCTATGGGACTTGCGGCAGGTGCGGCAAGAGTGGTATAGTTGCGGTTTCGGCACTTGCAGGAGCTGAGGCCGCGAAAAAAACATTGCTGCTGTCTTGTCGTAGCCGCAGCTGCCGCAAGTGCCAAAACCACAACTATACTGCACCTGCCGCACCTGCCAAAAGCCCCATAGACATTACATGGGGCTTGCCGCAGGTGAACCGCAAGTGTGACGGTTAGGCGGCAGATGCAGCAGATGCGGTAAATGCGCTGCGTTTGCCGAGATCAGCGTAAAACGCTGATGTGAAAGGGGCCTTATACAATAAAGAATAAGGCTTCCAATTCTGGGGTCCACTAATGCATACTCTCCTCCTCTCTTGCTCTTGAGCTCCTATCAAATGATGGGTAGGAGATATAAATGGAAACCAAGGGGAGGCCAGATGTTCTCTTCTGATCACAATTGAGCTTTTGTATTATGGGAACTGTATTGTCATGTTTTCTTACACTTAAAATCACCTGGACCTTATGGAAAGATTTTAGTAATTCATATTGCATCAACATATTGCATGAGCATAGTAGATTTCTATCATCTGTTCAATTGAATTGACTCTTTAATACTTATTTAACAAAGAAGAATGGGTAATGAATCCAAATTGATCAGAACGATAATTTATTAACATAAATGTGTGGATTAATACAGCTAGAACAAAAATTAATAGAACATTTCAGAATAGAGGAATTTCTTCTAAAATGACCAGAACTTTAGAATCAATTGATTGTTCACAGTCAAATTTTAAATGAATTCGAGCTCTGTGTCTAGGAATGTGAATCTGGACTGGACTACTGTGGTCTAAGGTATTGGAACATGAGATGACATGTATTAAAGGTCACTATGTGATGAAATTTGGAAAGATACTATAGAATTTCTAAAAGAAAGTTTTCACATGATAAATCCTATATGAGCTCACTAATGGATTGAAATCCTGGATGTAAGAAATTCGTTGGCCCAGCTTTGTCGTAAGCTCTTAATGGTGCTTGTCCTTTGACATCAGTAGCTCTTATTTTATTCTTTTGCCGATGAAAAGCTTACACAGTATAAAATGCAATACGCTGTTATAAAGAAGAAATATCTGTTTTCTTATATAAATCTGGAAAAAAGTTCTATGGACATTTTGTTTTGATTTTTTTGGGGAACCTCATCTATCACCTCAAATTAAATTGAAATGATATTATTACCAAATTGTATAACAGTCTTAACTATATATTAAGATGATACATTGTTTTTCTCTTTTTCAGTAAAATTTTTCTCTTGATAAAGTATTAAGGCTTATTGCAAATGAACTTAGATTATATTGGTAAATAATAATATAATAGCTACCAAGGAGATTTTATCAGACTTGAATTTCTGATGGGTAAGTGATTCTATATTCCGATTTGGCAATATGTGTACAGGATTAAAGCGGTAGTAACTAGTTTGAACCCAATCCATAGAGTAACTTCCTGGGTACTGAGGTGTTAACTACTGGGACCATCACAAGATTGAAGAGAGCCTCATGCACGAAGATCTGGTTGTGTGGCGCCCCACTGGTTGGTGTGCCACGAAGGGGTACTGCACCCAGACCAGTGTGTGTGGTATCCCAGTGACCAGTGGAAGAGGGAGGTTCACATGTAGCTTTCAAATACGCATTCACACACTTAGAGCCAGGGGGCCAATTGGTTAAACCCGTTACCAGGGTAACCATCCCAGTGGGAGGTTATATAAGTGGGTAGTGGAAAGAGTAGTGAAGTTCGAGAGAGAAGTCTAGGAGGACCCTGCAAGGGATGCAGAGGAAGGGCACCCAGAAAGAGATGTGACTCAGACGAGAAGGGGGACCCTTGGGTGTCAGCTAACACCCGGCACCAGACCGTCCTGATACCGGTCTGGGCGGAACCCAGACCATTAACAGAGAACCGGCTCCGAGCGCGGTGCAGGAGAGTTCAGCCCTGAGCCACCAACCCGGAGGGCCGTGGGCAATCAGATAGCCACGACACAGTTCAAAGCACACCCCCACCAGGGACTCTGTCCAGGGTCATGAGCCCCTCAGCTATGGGATTACTCTATTCAGACTCGTAGGCCTGGTGCAAGAAAGGGGCTCTGTGCAGGGCCGCGCTGAGGAAGCAAGGAGTAGCGCAGAGGAAAGTGAGAGGACAGCGGGAGAAACCAGAAAGAACACCGTTGAAAGCCACAGAAGGCCACCTCATCCATTGGTGACTTCCCAGGCCAGTTATCTGAGGCTGTAAACCTGTTTATGGCCTGAAGGTTACCAGTAAACTAGTACAGAGACTCAGCAACATGTGGTGTGTCATTCTTTCATGTGGGGAGAGGTCATTCAGTATTCCACCTGCAAAGCTACCTCACTGTGCCTGCGATCATGACAACCAGTATCACAGCACTGCCCCAGGGATTCAGCTCCACCTGTGGGGAGTATTACCATCTGGCTGCCTACCATCATCCCTGGAGGTCTGAAGTAGCACTGGTGCATTCACCAGATACAGTAGGTGGCGTCACGAACATTACATTTTTATTATTTTATTTTCCACACTTTTCAGTGACCTCCAGGGCCATGGACCTGGGGCACCGGCCACCAGTAACAGCAACCGTAACCAATGCCTGGGATCCGAGTACCCCAGCCTTGGGGTGGGTCAGCTTATCATATGCACCTCGGCGCCATAAATTCTTAATGAAAGTGTTGAAGACCAGACCAGCCAAATGCTGCACGGCTGTCTTTGACAGTTCCATAGAGAATGAACGGAGCAGAGGTTCACATGGTTGACCACCACTTTAGTCACATAGGGCTGTTCAAAGCCATGATTCTCAAGATTGGTAAGGGTCCTAGCAGTCTGATACCCAGTGATCAGGACGTTATCCCCTATTCTATTAGCTCTTGAGAGCCCTATGTCAATGCTGAGGTAGTTGATCATGTGCACCTTTGCCCCAGTAATTCTTAATGACTCTGCAGAAAACCAGGTGAATGCTGCACTTGGGGTCCCAAAGATAATGAATGGAGTGGAGGTGCACATGATTAACCATCACTTCATTCACATAGAGCTTTGAGACCCAGTTCTCAAGATCGGTGAGGGTCCCAGCAGTCAGACACTCAGTGATCACGAAGTTATCCCTTATCCTATCAATAGTGGATAATGTCTAAACTTTGTGCAACACGTTTAAATGTAATAAAATAGGGAACGAATAAGAATCTACCTTATTGTGGAGGCTGCAGTCAGGGTTTTTAATGTAAGGAATTAGATTTAAAGATTTGTATTTGAAAACCAATCTTTGATCCTAATATAATGAAAAAATTAGTGCATAATTTGGGACCCATTACAATAGAAAAAAAAAAAAAAAAAAAGAATTGTTCTGGTTGGTTATTTTCTTCAATCAAATTTTAAAGTAACCATCCAAAATTCAATAATACCATATGAATATCCTAGTTAAAGCATAACCATCATTTTAATGTTTGTTTCATAAATCAATAGTACACATTATTATTATTTATTATTATAAAGCAATTCATTCCATGGAGCTTTACATGTGAAAAGGGGCATACACAATTGAGACAAGTACAATGTTCATGAACAAAACAAGGCACAGACAGGTGCATGTTAAATCTACTTGTGCCTGCTGCAATGACCTCCATTGCAATATCAACCTGACTCATATAGACTCATGGTAAATGTGCCTCTGCACTTATTGTAAACTGTCCTATGTCATCTGCATGCATTATATTCTTTACTCACCAGTATATGACTATTTCCCACATTGTAAATGTTATCTTGTTGGAGTTGTGATAGTGTGGAGCCAGCTTTGCCTAATGTCTCATCTGTGGTCTTTCATCATCTATTTATCCCCTGCTGTGAGGAGCAGCTGCTAATTATCTGATACCATGTGACTTCCCACAATCCCCCTCACCTGATTCTTAGTGTGCCCTATAAATTTACTTTATTCTTAAGGGGTACACGTGTGGGGTGTCGGCACATGTGGCATCTCTTGCAAAGTGGCATTGAATGCTAAGTGGCTTGCAGTTACTTCATGGCGGTTAGTCAGGGCAGGAGTCAAGTAAGCCACCCTAATTTTATTTATTTTTTAACTTACCATGTCCTTTACTTCAATGTCTATTGTTCTATTTGCCTTTGCCCTTCACTTTACCATCCCATCTGCCCTCCATCAACATTCATCCACATAAGCCCCTCTCTCCTTCTCTCTACTTTATTGAGCTCCCATACTCTCTTCAACGTACTGAATAATCTCAGACCACCATATTTCAGGGTTTTACATCAGAAACAAAGTCACAATTACAAAAACTATTTGCCTTTTCTCTTTTTACTGCTGCTCCTGTCAGGTGATATCTCGCCAAATCCTGGTCCACCCTCCACCAACTTCAACCCCTCCCCCACCACACATAAAAATCATTGCGCTCTCTGGAATCCACGGTCTGTATGCAACAAGCTTTCCTTCATCCACAACTACTTTCTCACTAACTCTCTTAACACCTGGATCCAGGATTCAGACACCGTGTCCCCTGCCGCTATTTCTAATGGCGGCTTACATTTTTCTCATTCCTCGAGACCTGGGAACAGACATGGTGGTGGAGTTGGCTTACTCCTGTCCCCACAATGTACTTTTCAGGTCATACCCCCAGCCCCATCACTCTAATTCCCCTCTTTTGAGGTCCACACAATTAGGCTCTTCCGTCCTCTCCCTATTAGAGTAGCGGTGGTACACCACCCCCCAGGGTCACCCACCCACTTCCTTGACAATTTCTCCACCTGGCTGCCGCATTTCATGTTCTCAGAATTACCAACCCTTGTTCTGGGAGATGTCATCATCCCCATAAACAGCCCCATCTCCCCATCTGCATCCCAGCTCCTATCTCTAACCACATATCTTGGCCACTCACAGCTCTCAACCTCAGAAACACACAAAGATGGTAACACCCTTGACCTGATCTTTGTCTGGCTCTGCTCAACCTTCTCCTTAGATAACTGACCCCTTCCTCTCTCTGACCACAATGTTCTCTCTTCACGCTCACAAACCCTCGCCCACCCCAGTACAGTCCGACCTATCACACATTCAGAAATCTACAGGCCATTAAGCCTCATACATTCACAGACTCTCTACACTCATCACTGTCCCCAATCTCCTCATTCTCCTGTCCCAATCTGGCAATCAATCACTTAAATGAGTCTCTCAGAAGCTCCCTGGACCAAGTAGCGCACTCTCACCCTCAGAACCTCCAAACACAGAGTGAAACAGCCCTGGCTCTCATCACAAACTCGATTCCTCCAGCGATGCTCTGGGAGTGTTGAATGTCTATGGAGGAAAACCTGCCCTCCAGAAAACTTCAATCACTATAAATTTATGCTGAGAACTTACAACTCTGCCCTTCACCTCGCCAAACAGACCTACTTCACCACCCTGGTCTCCTCACTATCCAACAATCCAAAAAAAGTCTTTGACACCTTTCACTCTCTCCTCAGTCCTAAAGTGCAAGGCCCTATCACTTACCTCTGTGTTGATGATCTGGCTTCTTACTTCACAGAGAAAATAAAAAATCAACTCCCAACTTCAAATCACAGTTACCCCTACCTCTCCCCACATTT
>JARQOC010000002.1:237229901-237278512 GCA_033576535.1 Allobates femoralis
ACATGTATTTTACTGTCGTGCATAATATTTCCATGTCTATAAGTAGCAGCAGGTTTTGACTCAATTAGAAAACATTTTACTTGACAAATATTTGAAAAGTAAACGGTGCTGATGATAGCACATGCGTGGTCGCATCTTAAAGTCTAAGACTAGTCTGCGATCACCCACGTGCTGCCGTCAAGGCCATTTTGGTAAGGTCCTGGGGATTCTACAGGCTGTCTTCAATATAATGGTGCTGGAGATCATGGTGTGTGCATGCACCACCGTGGCGCCATTTTATTGAAGACAATCAGACCGTAGAAGTACAATGTATTATTACTGCTCCCCACACCCATAATCCTGCCCACGTCTCAGCACCGACCTTAGCACAGAGAGGTGGACGGGAGTATATGGATGTAGGGAGCAGTGCATATTAATTTTCTTAAACATCGAGCACGTATTAGCCCTTGTGTTGGATTCTGCCTCCTGCAACCCTGCTTCTGTGACTCCGCGTCACCACCGCTGCCTACCCACAGCCACCGCCAGGTACTTGCTGACTATAAGGCGCACCCCCACTTTCCTCTAAAATGTTTATTTTTGGGGGGGAGTGCGTCTTTTAGTACGAGAAATATGGAATGTGAGGGCTTACTATTTCTAAGATGATTGTATTTTTGAATGGAACCTTTTTGGGGCAGTTATAATGTAAGCATTAACTTTTTACTTACTTCTGGAATAGGCAAAACATGGTGATTACAATATTTTTTTACACACCCATTTTGCAACGTTCACCATGTAACATATATGACTATCTTTTTTCTGCAAGTAATTATGTTTACGGCCATACCAAACATGTATTTTTTTGTGATTTACTTCTTTTGCACCACAAACATAATTTTTATAAAATAAATCTTTTGTTTTTGTCTTCATTTTCTAACAGCTGTAACCTTTAGTTTCATTCTTTAACATATCTATATGGAAGCATGTTTTTTTGTGTGGTTAATTCAAGAGTTAATTTGTACCGTTTTAGGGTACATATGACTTTAATTGCTTTTTATGTCTTTTCGTAAGAGAAAACTGGAAAAAAACAGCAATTTTGCCACTGTTTTTATGTTTTTAGGGTGGGAGAAGGGTTTCAGTATTCACTGTGTTACCAGTTTTATTTATTTAATTCTTTTCTTGTTATTTATTTTGCTCAATAAGATAACTTTATATGTATACTAGCTGTAGAGCCCAGTGTTGCCCGAGCATAGTAACTAACTGTCCTTAATTATAAGCTGAGTGTATGTCTGTGTGTGTGTATTGTATGTCCACTATATGAATCAATCCTGCCTTCCCCCAACCTGCCCCATCTACCCACGCTCCCATCCAAATCTACCTCCCACCCCCCCTGCCCCACCCCAAAACTTCTCCTACCCCAAACCTGCCCCCCACACCCTCACCAAACCTGCACCCAACCTCCCTAAAAAATGCCCCTCATTGCCCCCCTTAACCCACACCCCCCCCAAACCTTCCCCCAAATCCTCACCCCCCTACAAACTCTGAGTCAAATGGGGTGTGTGTGCAAAATTTTGTGATTGTGGATGCAATTGTGTGAATTCCTTTAATGGACATACAATGGATAAATACATACGTACATTCATTCGCAAAATGTTTTGATTGTAGATACAACGGTGCAAATTCCTTTAGTGGACATACATACATACACACATACATTCATTCAAGCAGCTCTTGCCTCCCTTTCTTCCATTTCTGAACTAATTTCTGTAATTCTTGTCTTCCTATCTTCCATTTCTGTAAGTCTTGCTCATTGAGGCAAAATAAAGCTTTTCTTTTCTTTCTTTTAGCGTGTGATGACAGTCATCCAGTCACATTCTTTTTCTTGTGAGTCATAAGATCAGAATGATCAGGCAGTGACATGACACAGAATTTTATAAGCTAAAATTCTACATTCTATTGTGACATCACAATAGAGAGGCGCGGATATGTGTAGTGGGCATGGCAATGTGGATTGGGGTGTGGTTATCTGGAGTGGGTGGGGCGTTCCACACACATGGACGTGGCTATGTGAGATGGGCATGGCCATGTAGAGTGGGCATAGCCATGTGGAGTGGGCATGATTACTTGGAGTTTGTGTGGCTATCTGAAGTGCAGGGCTTGCCACATACACACACATACATACACACATACACTCAACTTTATATCATATGTAAAGGTACCGTCACACGTGGCAATATGGCTTCTATATTGCCGTAAATTTGTGTGTTTCGGCGATGTGGAAACCACATCGCCTGTGCGTTGTGGCGTGAGACAGGGCGACTTTATGGCGAGAAATCGCCGGTGGCGCGTCGCCTGATCGCCCTCAATCAGGCGATAACCACCAGGTGATCTCAGCGCTTCTTTGCGTGTGACAGAGCGATAGCGACGTACCCAGCAATCAGGAAATAAATTCAGCTTAGATGTTGTTCACTTTGCGCCGCATCTGCGGCGATTGGTGGGTGATACCTCATTCCGATTGGCTGGCCGTGTACAAAATGCCTTATTGGATGACCTGTGCCTTCACGCAAGGCTGACCAATAGTAATGCAGTTCCGTCCACCAATCACAGTGATAGGGGCGCGGTGAAACACACTGTAGCATGCCCCAATCAAAACACTATGGCGACATCGCTGCTACGATGGTGGCATGTGACATGGCGATGTTTGAAGGGAAAATTGCTTCCGGTCTTCTTCAGGTGATTTCCAGAATGCAGAATCGCCATAGAACGCAGGCGAGATCTCTATGTGTGACAGGGCGACGGTGGTGAAAGTGCCCGGAATGTGCGCGCTCATGTCAAATCACCAGCGATATGGAAGCCATATCGCTGCGTCTGACGGTACCTTTAGATTTAAGTGTTGGTATATTTAACCCCTTCACCATCCAGCAATTTTCCATTTTTCTCTCCTTTTTTTCCAAGAGCCATATCTTCTTATTTTTCCGCCAATATATACATTTGAGAACTTGTTTTTTTGCGGGACGAGTTGTACTTTTGAATGACATCATTCATTTTACCATATAGTGTACTTGAAAATGGAAAAAATTCCAAGTGCGAAGAAATTGCAACGATTAATTGACTGATTGTTTAATTTATTTATTTATTTATTTACCATATTCAAAGTATGGTAAAATTTACCTATCAGTATGATTCTCCTGGTTAGTACGAGTTTGTAGATGCCAAACATATTTACTTTTACTTTTAACTAAGTGGTTAAAAAAAAATGAAGATGTTTGTAAAAAAAAAAAAAAAGAATGGCGCTTTTGTAGCCATTTTCCGTGACCTGTAGCATTCCATTTTTTCGTAATCTGAGACTGTGTGATGGCTTTTTTTTGCGTCTTAGGCTGCGTTTCTAATGATACCAATTTTTGGGTATATGTGCTGTTTTGATTGCCTGTTATTGCATTTTATTGCAATGTTACAGCGACCAAACAAAAAGTAATTTTGATGTTTTTACTTTTTTTCCATCATGCAGATTACCAATAAGATTAAATTATTTTATATTTTGATAGACGGGCATTTCTAAATGTGGCGATACCAAATATTTGTTTTATA
This sequence comes from Allobates femoralis, assembly GCA_033576535.1. Taxonomy (NCBI): domain Eukaryota; kingdom Metazoa; phylum Chordata; class Amphibia; order Anura; family Aromobatidae; genus Allobates; species Allobates femoralis. The sequence continues at coordinate 237,233,466 of JARQOC010000002.1, forward strand.
GGCTTTTTTAATGGGGCAAAAGGGAGGTGCTTTGAACTTTTATTTTACTATTAATTTACTTTACTAGTTCCCTTAGGGCACGTTAAGCTAGCCACTGTCCAATCGCTTGTGCGTATAGAGCCATGCACAGCACAAATGATCATCTCATGTGAATGCCTGCACTCAGCTTCTCACCCCCCAAAAAGAAAACCATCAAAACCTGCATTCCCAAATCCAAATTCCCCCCTCTCTTCAGAGCCAGGCAATATCTAAACCACAGTTAACGGTCACATGTTTGGCATTGCTGTAGTGAGGAAGCCTGCTTAAGTTATGGGGTATGTTTCTCCACAAGCACAGACTGGGCACTACAATGTACTAGGCACAAGGACTTATTTACATTTTTTAATTATGTAAGATTCACTGCATTTGACCCATATATAAACTCCTCTTGTCAAAATTGGAAATCTTGGGTTAAAACAACATTTTATTAGTTAAAATGTAATTATTTTTTCTTCACCCAATAGAATAACATATTGTGATGCACTTGTGGTGTTAATATGCTCACTGCACCCCTAGATGAATTCATTGAGGGATGCAGTTTGTAAAATGGGGTCACTTGTGAGGAATGTCTGCTATTTTAGCATGTCAGGGGTTCTACCAATGCGACATGGCACCCGCAAACCATTCCGGCTAAATCTGAAATCCAATATAGTGCTCCTTCCATTCAGAGCTTTGCACTGTGCCTCAAAAGTAGTTTTCAATCACATATGATGTGTATGTGTACTCAAGAGAAGTTACACAACAAAATTTACCAACCATTTTCTCTTGTTACCCTTGTAAAAATACAAAATTTGTGGCTAAAATAACATTTCGGTGGGAAAAATTAGATTTGTTTTCTTTTCACAGCTCAACATTCTAAAATTTTGTGAAGCAACTAGGGGTTCAAGGTGCCCACCACACACCTACATACGTCCCTTGATGAGTCTAGTTTCAAAAATGGAGTCATTTGTTGGGCCTTCCACTGTTTAGGCACAACAGGGGCTCTCCAAACACGCCAAGGTGTTTGCTAACGATTCCAGTCAATTCTGCATTTGAATGACACTATTTCTCTTCTAAACCCTCTGCTGTGCGCCCAAACAGTAGTTTTCCACTACATATGGGTATCGGCAAACTTAGAAGAAATTGAACAACAAATTATGGTGTCCATTTTCTCCTGTTACGCATGTAAAAATAAAAAATGTTACGCTCAAAGAACATTTTTGTGGAGAAAATGTGATTTCATTTTATTTTCACGGCCAAACTGTGAAGTACCTGGGGGTTCAAGGTGCTCACAACATATCAAGAAAAGTTCCTTGAGGGGTCTAGTTTCCGAATTTTGTTAACTTTTTTTTTTGGGGGGGTTCTACAGTTTAGGCACATCAGAGGCCAATTTTCTGCATGAAAGTCAAATGGTGTTTGCCACCAATATGAGGTATCAGCATACTCAGGAGAATTTGCGCATCTAATTATCGGGTTCATTTTTTCCTGTTACCCTTGTGAAAATAAAAAGATTTAAGCTCAAACAACATTTTTGTGAAGAGAATGTGATTTTTTTTATTTTCACAGCAAACTGTGATGCACCTGGGGGTTCAAAGTGGTCACCACAAATCTAGAGAAGTTCCGTGAGTAGTCTAGTTTTCAAAATGTGTTCGCTCGTTGAGGGTTTCTACTATTCAGGCACATCAGGAGCTTTCTAAATGAGACAAGGCATCAGAAAGGCTTCCAAACAATTTTCCACTTGAAAAGTCAAATGACGCTCCTTCCTTTTTAGCCCTGCCGTGCGCCCAAACAGTAGTTTTCCACCACGTATGGGGAATCAGTGTACTCAGGAGGAGAAATTGCTCAACAAAGTTTGGACTCCATTTTCTCCTGTTACTCTTGTGAAAAAGGAAAATTTGGTGCTAAAGTAACAATATTGAGAAAAAAGTTACATGTTTATTATTTCTTTCTATATTGCTTTAGATTCTGTCAAGCACCTGAAGTGTTAATAAACTTCTTGAATGTGGTTTTGAGCAGTTTGAGATGTTCAGTTTTTATCATGGTGTCCCTTTTGGGTATTTGGTGTCATGTAAGCCCTTAAAAGTGACTTTACATCTCTAGAAAAGTGGCTTTGTAAATGTTGTTGGAAATATGAGAAATTGCTGATAAACTTTGAACCCTATTAACTTATTGACAAAAAAATAAATTTGTTTAAAAAAAGTGCGCTGATGTAAAGTAGACATGTGAGAAATGTGATTTATTAACTACTAGCTGTGAGCCCGATGCGATTGCATCGGGATTCTAGAATCTGTGTATAGGGCATTGCTCGGGCTGCTGCAACAACTCCCAACGCCCCCTTTGCGGGCATTGCAAGTGAGTCGCGTGGGCGATGCGCGTCCACGAACAAAGCCACGGAGGTAGTGGCGTGTGCGAGGGAAGTCGCTACAGCCATTATATAATAGATTATCAGTATGTAATATATAATTTCCCTAACGCACTCCCGTAAGTTTTGGCACTGTTTCCGTCGTTGTGGGCGTGGGCGCAGCGCCCACGCGACCTGTGAAGCATTACCGGGGCCACTGATTCGCAAAGCCTCACTCGCAATGGCCGCCAAGCGGCCGTTGCGAGTCCTTGCAGAATAGGCACGACTCACTAATGTATACATAACCACATACATAATACTGATAATTCCTATATAATCACATATATATATATATAGATGGCAGGCCGATTCGAAAGAATCGGGTAGTCTAGAATCCATATATAGTATATTTACTAATAGTTAGGGGAGTGGGGTGAAATGAATTGTGTGTATACAGGTGGCTCAGTGGTTAGCAGTGAGTGGGGTGGCTCAGTGGTTAGCAGTGAGTGCGGTGGCTCAGTGGTTAGCAGCGAGTGCGGTGGCTCAGTGGTTAGCAGTGAGTGCGGTGGCTCAGTGGTTAGCAGTGAGTGTGGTGAGATTGGTGAGCACAGTGGCGTGGGCAGAGTGCTGAGTGCAGCACTGTGGGCAGAGTGGTCAGCACACACATACATACATACACACACACACACAGACACTTCGCTATAGTTAGCACCGACCCTACGTCTTCCCTGCCGGCTGGATCCTGAGTTGACATGTCGGCGCCCGCGGACGACTGGATCCAATATGGGGTCCGGCAAGTTTGGCGAGACTTATTGGACGCGATATTTGATCGAGTAGTTCGGGGGCGGCGACATGTCGGTGATGCAGGGCCGGTGGTAAGTATAGCGGAGTATGTGTGTGTGTGTGTGTATGTGTGCGGAGAAAGTGAGTGAAGTGCAGAGAAAGTGAGGTGTGGTGATGTGGCCCCTGGGCGGGTGCATCACACAGGTTATCAATGCAGGTCTGTGTTCACATGGGCCGGTTTTCCTGATTGTGTGTGGTGTGTGAAACCTGTCCGATGTACAGGGGGTTAACAGCTGAAGGGTTTTCATGAGCTGAGTAAAACAGCTGAGTGTGAGTGCTGAAGATCCGATACATTCATGAGCCTAATGAGCGGCTGAAACTGTGGGGATGAGTGCTTTGCTGTGCGGAGAAAGTGAGGTGTGGTGATGTGGCCCCTGGCGGGGTGCATCACACGGGTTATCAATGCAGGTCTGTGTTCACATGGGCCTGGTTTTCCTGATTGTGTGTGGTGTGTGAAAGCTGTCCGATGTACAGGGGGTTAACAGCTGAAGGGTTTTCATGAGCTGAGTAAAAGAGCTGAGTGTGAGTGCTGAAGATCCGATACATTCATGAGCCTAATGAGCGGCTGAACCTGTGGGGATGAGTGCTTTGCTGGGCTAAACCTGAATGGTGCACAGGGGGTTAATCACATCTCAGGTCTGTGTGTGAGTGAAGATGTGCTGATTGACTCACTGGGTTGCAGCTGGGAGTGAGCAGGCTGGATAGGAACCTGCCAGGTGTCTGAGTGAGGAGAGGACGATTCAGAAGTTCAGAACACTGCCATGTGAAGAGGTGCTGGAAGTGATCCGTCCTCAATGGGTAAGTGATGGGAGCCTACCAGCTCCATGCTAGTGCACCTGATGTGTGCATGGCAGCCAGTGTCCAAGGGCCAGGCGGTCACAGCTGACTTTGGGACTGGGTGGTGGTGGTGGTGGTTGTTTACTGCTCGCAATGGCCGCTATGCGGCCATTGCTTCGCGGCTCCGGACAGAGTCCTGGAGAAAGTTCCGAGCTACGCGAACAAAGCCACAGGAAGTAGCGCCGGTCAGACGGAAGTCAGCTACAGCAATTATATAATAGATTTGTATGACATAACTCTGGTTTAACAGCATAAAAATTCAAAGTTTGTAAATGGCAATATTATAAAAAAAATATTGCCACATTTCTGATTTCTTTTCACAAATACAAAAAATATTGTCTTAAATTTACTATTAACATGAAGTCCAAAATGTCATGAAAAAACTGTCTTGGTTGTAATCACTGGGATCCTTTGAAGCGTTCCAGACACTGGACAGAAGTACAAAAAATGGCCTGGTCATTAGGGTGAAATTAGGGGTACCGGGATTAAAAGACAAATCTCATCCAAAAAAGTACACTCCTTTCTTTCTATTCTTTCTACACACACACACACACACACACACACACACACACGCACACACACACTCTGTTTATATGAAATAAACTTGGCCTAATAATTTACATTGGACCATGTGCTATCTGTTTTTTACATAGACAGCACATGGACCGAAAAAGAAGCCCTTTGAATATTGGTTTATGCTCCAGATTGTTTAAAATGCCATCTAGTTAAATTAAAAATCAAAAGGAGTAGTGCTTAGATGATCTGCGCTGCTGTCGGCATGAATGACCAGGAAGACAAAGCTTCTTAGAATGCTGCTGCTTTATTCCCTTTTGTTTCTGTGCTGTCCCAGTACCTTCCTCAAGGGTTCGGCATTGTGGAAGGTGCTGGGATGGCATTCTAAGAAGCCTTGTCTTCCTGGTCATTCATCCCGATGGCAGCACGGATCATCCAAGAAGTGCTCTTCTGGATTTTGAATATACCACCACGGTGCATGTGGAAGTGCGGATCCAGCAGCAGCTGTCCAGGCGAACATACTGGTTGTGGGTTAAAACAGCCGAGCCAGGTGAGCACAAAGACTCACAGGTAAATAATCTTATTCAAACGATAAGTGCCGCTTTACACACACCAACTTCTGTGACCAACTTCTGAACAGATCTCTGGTTGCAGTGAAATCATGGACACATTGTTCCATTTTGTGGCTGTGTACAAATAACAATGTGTCCATGATTTCACTGCAACCAGAGATCTGTTCAGAAGTTGGTCACAGAAGTTGGTGTGTGTAAAGCGGCCCTAAGACCCATTTGGGCCTCTCTGTGTCTCTCTCTATTTATAAATCTAATTAAATTAATCAGCCCCAACCTTGGACTGTCATGGATGGAGTAAATGTTTCCGTTCTCCAGCAAAACACATATAAATAAATGTACCATTTCAGTAGCTACAATGTATTATTATTATTGTGATTTAACCATATTGCAATGTATTGCAATGTAACACTAATTGGTTTAGAATAAACTGTAAGCAACAAATGACTTAAACATAATAGCATTATTAGATATAAATAGTCACTAGAATATGGAAATAATCGTGGTTATATTTAAAGCAAAATATTAATTACATTGTGCGAATGAATAGAAACAATGTTTTTGTGAACTTTGCAAGAAGGGGTCCTTCTGCCTATATTCTCTTTTTAATGTAATATTACTAGTATAATTTCATATTTATATTATGTCATAATTATATTAAATGATCTTTATGCTTTCAACAAAAATCATTGAAGCAGGCAAATATGAAAAACCTTTGTAATCAGTGTAGGTCTGGAGTTCCTTGGATTCACTATAGTAAATTATTATTGGATCCCTCCATGCAGTGATATATAAATAAGGAGAGATCACCAATTGTGTGGTACAATATTTTATTACTGTAGTATGATATAAAGCATTTTTTTAATCAATAAAAAATGTAGGTTGATGAATAAAGTCAAAGCCTGACAGTGAGGCCAAGTTGCAATGCGGCTGAAAGCCTTGGTGTCTATCAGCAGCCACACGTGTCCAAGTCTGGTTCAATATACAGTTCAAATTCACGGTTGAAGTAATGGGTTCTTGATGAGAGTGGACAGCTATACAGAAATGCCTGAAAGTGTTGGTACTAGTGATGAGCAAGCAGTAAAGTGCTGAAGTGCTTGGTATTGGATCAAACAAATCAGATGGGCTCAACTTGAGTACCAAGTATAATGAATGGAAGTCAACAGAAAACTCATTTTTCCAGAGGACCCTATCAGGAGGGCTGGGGAACCAGGAAAATTGCTGAGTAGGATGAAAACAGTGCTCAAATGGAATGGGAACAGAATGGGGAAGATGCCTGGATACATCTCTGACTCCCTGGTCACTGCTGGGAACAATGTTGTCAGAGTAAAAATGCAGATATCAAAATTATAGTGGATTTGCTGTGTTTTGTAGCATTTTTCTTGCTTTTGTTTGCGTGTGTGTTTAGACAGCAGTAAATGCTATAAATATAGATAATAATAATCCATTTGTCCTCAGTGTCAGTATGAGTGTCAAACGACCCCTAGGCATCCCTGGGGCACATTTATATGGTAACTATTCTCCTGTAATGTGTATAGGTGTATTAAACACAATGCAGGAGAATAGCTACCAGTTTACACCTTGGTCTGCTAATTTGTTTGCACTTGCTTAGGCTAGGGTCACACATGCGGCATGTATTTTAAATCCTGATCCGGTTTTGAGCTTTCAAAAAGCTCAAAACCGGATCAGGAAACGCTCCCCATAGGAGCCCATTATGGTAACCGGATTACACTACATTCAATCTGTTTACCGGCTCCGGATCTGCAGCCTGTGCTAAAAATCATGCAGGCTGCAGTTTTCGGAGCGCTTCTGTGATCCGCAATGCGGTAACCTCATTGCTCAGGATGTGTAGTCCTGAGCAATGCGGTTACCGTCTACTTTGTTCATCCAGCTGCCGCAGGGATGAACCAAGTGGTAACTGTTTAATAAAACATGAAATATTAATATTAGTTGTGTGCAACATGTTTCTAGGGGGTGCCCCCCCCCCCCAGAGACATGCTGCCCACTCCTGTGGGCATGTCAGGGGTTAATAACCCATTTACAGTAAGCCTGCTATTGTCGGCTTTGTACAATTTTATCAATGAAGCCGCGGCTCCGTTGACAATTGCGCAGATACTGTACGCAATGTACGTATTGTATCTGCCGCTGTCCGAGGTCCTGTAGGCATTCACATTAGATCTACGGTGGTGCGCTGCCCATAGATCTAATGTAAATGCCTACAGGACCCTGACAATGTCTCTAGGGGGGTGGGCACCCCCTAGAGACATGTTGCACACAACTAATATTAATATTTCATGTTTTATTAAACAGTTACCACTTTTTTCATCCCTACAGCAGCAGGGATGAACAAAGTAGACGATAACCGCTTACACATCCGGATCAATCCGGTTACCAGATTGTGGTTTTCTGCACACATTTTTCCTTAAAAATGTGTGTGAAGGCAATTGCGGTTACCGCGTCCAGATCTGGAGGCGGCAACCGCAATTACCTTTGCAAGTGTGACCCCAGCCTTAGTTCTCCCTTTTTGAGATACTCATACTTTCTAACCTTTGAACTATTATTCACACGTTCAAACCCAATTTACTTTCTTTTGTATTTATGCATACAGGTGTGCTTAAAAATGTACATACCCCGCCAATATGAATGATAACACAAAAGCTTTTTTTCCACTCATGGTTAGTGGTTGGGTGAAGCCATCTATTGTCAAACTACTGTGTTTTATCTTTTTAAATCATAATGACAACCAAGCAAACATTAAAATAACCTTTTATTGGTAATTCTTTAAAATAAAAGTTTTAACCTCACTTCTAACCTATGCAGACATGTGAATGCAGCTCTGCTTATTCCTGTCTATGATGATGATCCCTGATGAGTCCTATAATGAAACGCATTGGGATAAGGACAGTAGGGACAGTAGTAAGGTGCTTGGTTAAGGAGTAGATGTGGACTGCCCTTGTAAGGGCTGGAGTTTTTTGATGTAGGGACCATTGTATGCCTTGAGGAACACTTGGTCAGCTGCAACTGTACTTGGCCTAATAAACTCGTGCACCGTGGGTAAGATCATTCCAATTTTATCTTTTAGTTTGGTGATTAAATATCTGTGCATGGTGTGGTATATATCGGAAACCGTTTTACTATATCTATACAGATGTTTATTTTCTAGGCTGTCTCATGCTAATACACGCAACTAATTTTGCATTGCAGTATTGGTGACTAGGCAGTAGAGACACCTTGTCTGTGTTTGTTTGTTGTTGTTCTCGTCAAAAGTATTTATTGGGGTCTGCCCTTTTTTTTAAAGAATTACCAATAAAAGGTTATTTTAAAGTTTGCTTGATTTTTTAAAAATTTCTAACACTACCCCTGGGTTTTGCTTAACCCTTAACTGGTGAGGTGGGGCTTTTGTCACGCAATTGGTGATGTACCCCCGTGCTTAGAAATCTCAAATTTTTACAGAAAATCACGTTTGTTTTAATCGTTTTCTTATTGGCGATTGATTACACATGAGTATAACACATTTTTGACATCTACAAATATTGGAAAATGTAATACTTTGAAGATTCAATCCGAGGGCATTATGAAGCACAACTTTTAGGATAATATAAATAAAAATCACAAAAATGTTTCAAAAACAAGTGAATATAAGTATTAACATGAAAATTGAAAACACCACAAACCGTTCAAGAGAAAAATAAAAGGGATATTGTCTTTCTTGGTTTTCATGAAATTAGTCATTTTTTACAGTCAACGCAATACCTTACGGTACAATTACCACAAGTTGGGGTCTTGCACTCTTCGCACAAAAATTTTGTCTTCATGGCCTTCTTCTTAGGACACTTGCCACACCTCACTTGGCTATCTAGTTGTCGTTTTCTTGGTGTAGGCAACTATTTCTGAAGAATTCTGCCGCAACTCTTGTGGAAGTCGATTGTTCAGCATCCTATCATTGAGGTAGGGTTCTGACAGAGCTCTGGCAAGAGACTTTACAAAGTCAAGGCGACTGTTCTATGGATTCTCTGGATAAGATGAAAAGAGTACGTATGCATTCACAAGTCTGATGTTCAAGATGGAGTAGAAGATTGCAAGCGGCCATCGTCTACTACGTTGACTAGTTGAGTAAAGCGAGCACTTTTCATCCAGAGCATCAACACACCTCCTTTTGTTGTATTGTAAAATTCAATGATTTCTGGCTTGCCAGAATCTGGGTCGATGCTTTTCGCATGATGCATGGATGAAATCTAAATTACCGATTTGTTTTTCTTTGAGACGTAGGAAACTAAGGCCATGTCATTTGCAAATCCAAAGATTGTAGAACGTTCTTGTTTGGTTTCGATGGGCAGAATTGTGGTGGAATTTCTTTCTTGTTCTTTCTTATTGTTCCCACGTATGTTAGTCTTCTTTTCTTCAACTCTGCCACAAGTTCATAGAAGAGAACTAGTTATCAGTAGTAATATTTCTGTTCGTTCTAAGTATTGGGGTTAATTGGCACGAGACAGACTAAGTAGGTTTATAAAATTTATTTTCCTCATTGGAGAGACAGGTTCCATTGCTGTCTTTACCAGTGTAAATATACGCATTTAGTAAGTAATGAGTTTTCGCGTCAGTGATTGCCATGATTGCCATACTTACGAGGATTACTTGGAATATACATTTTGAATGAACACCTTCCTCTGAAACCAAACAGCATTTCGTCTATGCACGCATTTTCCCCAATTGATTAACACGCCTGGCAGTTCCTAATGAACTTATCAAACATACATGATAAAGCTGCCAACATCCAAATGACCTTGATCAAAAGTTCACATACCCTGGTGATTTTGGCCTGATAACATGCACTGAAGTTGAACACAAAATGATTTGAATGGCTAATAAAGGTAACATCCTCACCTGTAACCTGTTTGCTTGTAATCAGTGTGTGCATAAAAGCTGAGTGCGTTTCTGAGATCCAGACAGACTCTTGTATCCTTCATCCAACCACTGATGTTTCTGCATTGTGAGTCATAAAGAAAGCAAACAAATGGTCAATGGATCTACAGGAAAATATAGTTGAACTGTATAAAACAGGAAAAGGATACAAAAAGATATCCAAGGAATTGATAATGCCGGGCAGCAGTGTTCAAACTGTGATTAACAAATGGAAAATCAGGAGTTCTGTAAAAACCAAATCATCATCAAGGAGACCAACAAACATTTCGGAAACAACAGCCAGGTAAATTGTTCGGGATGCAAAGAAAAACCCACAAATAACATGAGCTGAAATACAGGACTCACTGAAAACTAGCAGTGTGTGCAGTTTCAAGAAGCACAATATGGATACACTTCAAGAAAAATGTGCTGCATAGTTAAGTCACCAGAAGAAAACCATTACTGCGGAAATGCCACAAAGTATCTTGCTTACAATATGTCAAACAGCACAGAGAAAAGCCTCCAAACTTCTGGAACAAGATAATTTGGAGTGATGAGACCAAAATTAAACTTTTTGGCCATAACCATACACATTACATTTTGAGAGGAGTCAACAATTCCTACTGTAAAGCACGGAGATGGATCGCTGATGATGTGGGGATGTGTGAGCTACAAAGGCACAGGAAAATTTTTAAAAGTTGAAGGAAAGATAAATGTAGCTCATTATCAGCAAATACTGGAGGCAAATTTGCACTCATCAGCCCGGAAGCTGCGCATGGGACGTACTTAGACATTCTAACATGACAACGATCCAAAACACAAGGCCAAGTCGATCTGTCATTGGTTAAAGCAGAACAAAGTGAAGGTTCTGGAGTGACCATCTCAGTCTCCTGACCTCAATATCATTGAGCCATTCTGGGGAGAACTCAAGCGTGCAGTTCATGCAAGAAAGCCCAGGAATTTACACAAATTGGAGGCTATTTGCCAAGAATAATAGGCAGCTTTATCATCTGAGAAAATAAAGAGCCTCATCCACAACTACCACAAAAGAAAGGGCAATGGACTGTATTAAAAATGTGGGTATGTAAACTTTTGATCAGGGTCATTTGTATGTTTTTGGTTGTCATTATGATTTAAAAAGAGAAAACACAGTAGTTTGACAATAAATGGCTTCACCCAACCACTAACTATGAGTGGAAATAAAAATGTTTTTGTGTTACCATTCATATTCTCTGAAAAAAGGCCAAGAAAGCAAAAAATCTTTATTTAATAATATTTATTTTTACCCAAATATTTATAAAGGAATATACACATGCTAGGGGTTTGGAAGGCATATGGGACCTGTCAGATTCCCATTAAGTAGTGAAAAAAAATTCAGGAACTCGAAGAAAATCTATATTAGCTTTTGTCGCTACATTTCAAAACCTGTTGCATTTTTATTTTTCAGTTGATAGAGCTGTGTGATGGCTCATTTTGCATGATAATCTGATATTTTTATTGATACTATTTTAAAGTAGATACGATGCTTTCATACTTTCTTATTGCCTTTTATTGTGGAATTTTGGCAACCAAACACCTGCAATTCTGGCATTTCATTTTTTCTTTTCTCTTTACAGTTTTCGCTATAAATTTTGTATTTTCATAGATCAGACTTTGCTGAACATGTTGTTTGCAAAATATGTGTATTTTTCTACACATCTTGTTGTTATTGTTAATGCACTATACATTGGTGTTAGTGTCCTAAGCTTCCTGAAGACGTTGCGTACAAAATGCGCATCGGGGCTGGAGGGAGGTTGCACAGAATTACCGACTTCATAACAACTAATTGGTAGGTCATATTTATTAACTTTATTTGTATTTATTAAGGGTGTTTTCACATCTAAGGCTAGGGTCACACTTGCAGATTTTCCATGCAGATTTCACACATGACTTTTGTGAAAAACGCATGGAAAAACGCATCCATAGGCCCCCATGTAAAAAAACGCATTCCCCAATAGCAAAAACGCATGTCCAAATGTACCATGCGTTTTTGGGTGCATTTTTGGCTCCGCACCTAAAAATACTGCATGATACATGATTTTTTGGAAAAGCATCAAAAAAAACGCAGCATGCAGCATTTTTTGGTGCTTTTTCAAAAACGAATAGAATTTTGGGGTTCAGCGCACTGAATATAAAAACCGCGTATACAAATGAATCTATATTCATTAAAGATTAAAACAATATTTTATTGATTTCTCGTGCTGCCATGTACTATATAAAAAACAATATTAAAAGCGATAAATATGTATCAAAGAGGATCGATTCAGGGAATATGTCCCATCAGAATTTTTGTAGGCCTTTTCCTATAGTCCTGGCGTAGGTGCTATGAATTACTTTGTTTGTTTTCTTTTATTATTCTTTTGATAATCCTTTCTGATGGATAGGGGTTATTTGTCAGCTGTCGTATTGCTTTCTACGGTTCTCCCAGTATGCGATAGGTTTATACTTAAAATCTGTATACAAAGGGATGTAACCTTCTAATATTCTACTAGGATCGAGGATGCAGTTCTTAATTCAGGGGGATCTTAATTAGAAGATCTTTAGTGAAGTGATCCTCCCATGTGTATAAATCTTTAAAAGGATGCCATATTCATAGTAGAAGCAAAAGGTAGAAAGATTGTTCAAAAGTCCTGTGTGGTGCTTTCACCTGAAACCAGTGCTTCCCCAGGTCTTGTACATGCGGCTGGCTCCAACAGGAGGGAGAGAGCAGGAGCCAGACACGCTGGCCCGCGCTGTGCAGCGTGTGTGGCGTCTTCCGGGTTGCGGTCTCGGGTTTGGCTACGTCACACTGTCAGCTGATCGTCTGCGTCATCTAGGGTCGGTGCCTAGGGGCTGGACTGCATCTGACAAGTGCTGTAATGCTGGAGAGGTTGCACAGAAGTGCAGTCTCTGAACTGACAGGTTCTTCCTGAGGAAGAAGGGCGTTTCCCTTTGAAAGAAAACAAACGAAGTAATCCATAGCACCTACGCCAGGACTATAGGAAAAGGCCTACAGAAAATTCTGATGGGACATATTCCCTGAATGGATCCTCTTTGATACATATTTATAGCTTTTAATATTGTTTTTTATATAGTACATGGCAGCACGAGAAATCAATAAAATATTGTTTTAATCTTTAATGAATATAGATTCATTTGTATACGCGGTTTTTATATTCAGTGCGCTGAACCCCAAAATTCTATTTATTTTATGTGTAAGGGCGAGTGTCTCAGCCATAGAGGTATTCCTACACGGAGGTCCTCAGGGGTTTCCTAGCAGCACACGGACACTCAGTGGTGTATGAGCACACTACTACGTGTCCGTCAATACATTTACGGCCAGCTCCAGTGTCATCCTGTACATAGTTAATTTAAACTTTTTCAAAAACGCATGTGTTTTTGTTAACATGGGCCCTATGGAAAACGCATGCGTTTTTATATGGCACTAAATGGTACATGCGTTTTTGCATGCGTTTTTCCATGAGTTTGTTAAGGTCTCCCACACCTATCAGCAAAAATGCATGCAAAAACACAGGCTGCCAAAAAGCACCTTAGAAAACACATGCCAAGTGTGACCCTAGCCTTAGATTGGTGTGTGTTTTGCAAAATTTGCGTTTCTAGGCGTTTTTACCGCTAAAAACACATCCCAACCCATGCATTTTTGTCCCCATTGATCTTAATGGGAACGTATGTAAAAACGCATGCAAAAATGCATGCAAAAATGTATGTGCATTTTTAAAACGCACGAACGCATGCGTTTTTGCCAACGCTGCCAAAAACGTCCAGCAATCCGTCCTTTGGAAGTTCACTGAGCTGTAGGTTGGATTTCTGCTGAAGGGAAAAAAAAAGAAAACAAAAAAAACCCAAACAAAAACGCCTTAAATCTTCTTCCTTGGCGAGTGAGACGAGCTGAGTGTGACCGGAGCGTAAGTGTGCACGGAAGTAAGTGTGTGACTTGTGATTCAGTGACTTTGGATTCAGGGAGATTGGAAGGGAAGACTTACTGAATTGCTGGTTGTATTTTATTAATACTTTATATTTCTTTTTACTTATCTGTCTGGTACAATCTCCATTAGGAAATGAGCTCCATAATTGACAATGCCATCCAGTGTACATCTTGGCACATGTATGCAATACTTGAACAGCTGGTCGAGGGAGCATACTGCTGTATGAGATGTGAGCATGCTATGCATTTGGAAGCCCAGATACTGGATCTAAATCAACAGCTGGCAACACTGAGATCCATAGACTACATCTGCTGCTCACTGAACAGCTGCTCAATGGGATAGATGTGGGGGGAATGGAAGCATGGCGCTGCAGGACTGTGAGGCAGCTAGCTGGGTGACAGTTAGAAGGCGGGGTAGAGAGAAGAGTGCCAGGGAGGCTAGCCCTGATCTGGCACACCCCAATAAATTTGCTAAGTTGGCAGATGAGGGGGGTGTCAGTACAGGGATAGCACTGCTGCAGCAAGGCATGACCTCTGAAAGCCAGAGTAGTGACTGCTCCAGTAAGGGGGAATACAGGAGAGCAGGGCAGGCCAGACAGGTGCTGGTAGTGGGGGACTCAATTATTAGGGGAACAGATAGGGCAATCTGTCACAAAGACAGGGATCGTCAAACAGTGTGCTGCCTACCTGGCACTCGAGTCCGGCACATCGCTGATCGGGTTGACAGATTACTGGGAGGGGCTGGTGAGGACCCAGTGGTTATGGTGCACATTGGCACAAGTGACAAAGTTACACGTAAGTGGAAGGTCTTGAAAGATGATTTCAGGGAATTAGGCTGCAAGCTTAAGGCAAGGACCTTCAAGGTAGTATTCTCTAAAATACTGCTTGTACCATGTGCCACACCAGAGAGGCAAATGGAGATTAGGGAGATAAATAAGTGGCTCAGGAATTGGTGTAGGAAGGAGGGGTTTGGGTTCCTTGAGAGCTGGGCCAACTTTTCTGTTGTCTACAGGTTCTATGCTAGGGACGGGCTGCACCTCAATGGGGAGGGTGCAGCTGTGCTGGGGGAGAAAATGGCTAGAAGGTTGGAGGAGTGTTTAAACTAGGGATTGGGGGGGAAGGTATTCATTGTACAGGAGGGGAAGATAGAGTAAATAGTAACCTGGGCACAAGTCATGAAATTGGGGGTGGCATTGGGGTGGGGTTAGAACAGTCAATATAGAAGGAAGAAATAGAGGTAAAGAGAGATGCATAAAGTGCATGTATACTAATGACAGAAGCCTCACCAACAAAATGGAGGAATTAGAATTAATTTTGTTGGAAAATAATTATGACATGGTTGGGATATCAGAGACATGGCTGGACAAGAGCCATGACTGGGCTGTTAATTTACAGGGCTATAGTCTTTTCAGAAATGACCGTACAGATAAGCGAGAGGGAGGTGTGTGTTTATATGTAAAATCATCCTTAAAACCCATCCTTCGTGATAATATATGTGAATCTAATGAAAATGTAGACTCCCTGTGGGTGGAGATAAGAGGAGCGGGAAAAAATAATAAATTACTGATAGGGGTTTGTTATAACTCTCCAACATTAATGGAGGTGGAGGAAAATATACTCATAAAGCAAATAGATGAAGCATCGACTCAGGGAGAAGTCATTATTATGGGGGACTTCAACTACCCTGAAATACATTGTGGATCAGAAACCTGCAGTTCCAGCAAAGGTAACAGGTTTTTGACAACTTTGAGAGACAATTACCTTTCACAACTGGTTCAGGACCCAACAAGAAGGGGGGCACTGTTAGACCTAATATTAACCAATAGGCAGGATCTCATATCAAATATATGGGTTGGAGGTCCCTTGGGTAATAGTGATCACAAAATAATAAGTTTTCAAGTATCCTTTAATAAGATGTGTACTAGAGGGACTACACGGACACTGAACTTCAGGAAGGCAAATTTCCAATGGATGAGAGATGATCTTAGTGCAATAAACTGGGACGATGTCCTGAGACATAAAAGTGCACAAAGCAAATGGGAGACGTTTATTAGCATCCTGAATAGGACCTGTGCACAATATATACCCTATGGGAATAAACATGCTAGAAATAAGAGGAAACCACTATGGCTAAATAAGGCTGTAAGGGGCGCAATAAGTGACAAAAAGAAAGTATTTAGGGAATTAAAGTAAGTAGGTAGTGATGAGGCATTAAATAAATACAGAAAATTAAATAACATCTTTAAAAAGCAAATCAAGGCAGCAAAGATTGAGACAGAGAGACTCATTGCCAGAGAAAGTAAAAACATCCCAAAATATTCTTTAACTTCATAAATAGTAAGAAACTAAAACATGATTATACAACATAATAAATAGTCTGGGTGAAATGGTGGATGAGGATGAGGAAAAAGCTAATATGCTAAAAGACTTTTATGCAATAGTATTTACACAAGAATATCCCATGACAGACAACATGATCAGTGATAACAAAAACTCTACATTAAATGTAACCTGCTTAAGTTGACAAATCCCAGGCTCAGATGGGATACACCTCAGAGTACTGCAGGAATTAAGTACCGTCATAGATAAACCATTATTTTTAATCTTTAAAGATTCCATAATAACAGGGTCTGTACCACAGGACTGGCGTATAGCAAATGTGGTGCCAATATTTAAAAAGGGGACAAAAAGTGAACTTGGAAATTATAGGCCAGTAAGCTTAACCTCTACTGTGGGTAAAATCCTACAGGGTTTTCTTAGAGATGCTATACTGGAGTATCTGAAGAAAAATAACCTCATGACCCAATATCAACATGGGTTTACAAGGGACCGTTCCTGTCAAACTAATCTGATAAGCTTCTATGAAGAGGTAAGTTCTGGATTGGACCAAAGAAATGCAGTGGATGTGGTGTATGTGGACTTTTCAAAAGCTTTTGATACGGTGCCACACAAAAGGTTGATACATAAAATGAGAGCAATGGGGCTAGGGGAAAATATTTGTAAGTGGGTTAAGAACTGGCTCAGTGATAGGAAACAAAAAGTGGTTATTAATGGAACACACTCAGAATGGGTTACAGTTAACAGTGGGGTACCACAGGGGTCAGTATTGGGCCCGCTTCTTTTTACCATATTTATTAATGAGAGGACGATTAATTGTGTTAGCAAAATTATTTTCTTTTTTGCCTCAGTATTCAATGGATTTTCCCAACGTTTTGACTCTCGTGAGTCTTCTCCAGGGGAAATACAAAATTTTGATTACTACAAATAAAGAAACAACATAAAGACAATCAGAGAAGGACATAATACAATCATAGTGCAAAAAAGAGCAGTCAAGCATATAACGTGTACCTGAAAATAAGACATGCCTACACGATCAAAATTAGTCGCATAGGTCAATTGTATAAGAGGCAACATAAATTCATTTTGGTCCAAAAAATCTTTTACTGGACCGTGTCCATGAATGTTTCGGGTGGTATATACTAACTAGACAATATTTGAACATAACAAGATCAATGTACACAAAGAAAAATGATGTAATACATCTATCTATATATCGTTAGATGTATTAAATTGAGGTTTAGCTGTACCGTGCTAGTAGGTTGAATAGCATGAGATCAGTGCTTTACTGACACCTGTCGAATTCCTGCAAATTGCCTAGTAGATATATGACGCCCAGGAAAGGGTGAATAAGTAGAAAAGGATAGAGAAAGATTAGAGAAGGGCAGTGAAAAGACTGCAAAATTACCTCTAGTGATGAAATAAGGAAATGCATCAGGGAAAGTCTTCCCTGTGTATAATGTCCTATTTTCTGGACATGCAAGGGTTAGCTCTATGGAGAAAGGAAAGTAAACACCACAAAATAATAGGAGTAAAAAAGGTATACTCATTTTATTGATGTAGCATCAAGCACATACCAGTGCCTAAGATATCCTTCTTATGAGGGAATAACATGAAATAATGAGCAGGTCAAATTGACCTAGGTAGGGGATAAAGTAAGCGATATCAGGCTGTGATCCCTGTGTCATATCTATGCGGGATTAAAACAGCGTACCTTAAGGTACCGTCACACGTGGCAATTTTGCTAGCAATTTCACTGGCAATTTGCTGGTTGCAGTGACGTCATGGACACATTGTTCTATGTTATTGCCGTGTACAAATGGAACAATGTGTCCATGATTTCACTGGAACCAGTGAATTGCTAGCAAAATTGCTGCGTGTGACAGTACCTTTAGAGTACCTTTAGAGTACTCTTGGTTCCTTGTACTGCTGCCCCTGGACTGACATAAACCATGGCTCCTACATGAGAGATGTCATTTGAAATAAAGAGAGGATTATCAAACTCTTAAAGGACTTATCCGCTTAAATCAATCTTTACAGTATTGGGCTACACAGATACAAGTAGATAGATGGTAATTACCTACCTGATCTGTAAGCCCTTCCTCTCCTGTCAGCACCTGTCTCAGAGCGGTCACATGACCTCTCCTGCAGTGATTTTGCTGCTTCCTGTGATGTCACGTCCCGACCACACAGCATTAGCTTATCCCCCGCCCTGTACACAGCATCACAGCCCAGTCACTGTGAGTGACAGCCGACTCCCCTCTGCTAACCCAGCCCATGTGTGCTGAGTAGAGAGGAGCTGTTTGAGGCAGGATTGCATGGACACTGCAGGTACACCGAGCAGCTCCCAGACAAGTGCCTCTGTATGCAGTGCCTGCTCTCACCCAATGTTTCCCTCCTTGCACTTTCAGGTGCATTGCTGTAGGAGTTGCTTGCTGGACCCTGTTTGTGTAATAATGATGAGTTGTTTGTGAATGATCCTTCACTGCTGTAGCACTGAGACACTGTAGACAATGGCCAATCAGGGTGCAGTGTGTGTGCAGAGAGGATTGTGGAGGGGGCAGAGAGGTGTGTACAGGGGGCAGAGAGGTGTGTACAGGGGGTGGTAATCAGCACAGGCTGTAAGAAGGAAAAAAAAACCCAGGAAGCTACCTAATCATGAAATGCTGCATGTAAACATCCAACATGGATGCACTGAACACAGAAATTGAGGAAATGATGGTAGGAAAACAAAAAAAAACACTGTGGGAGGCTTTTTTAACACAATTTAGCACAGATTAGCTTTTTTAAAATAACAAGTTTTGTGGTCGGATAGGTCCTTTAAAAGAGGGTAAATCAACACGCAATGTTGCAAAAGATGTTAATTGTTCACAGTCAGCTGTGTCTAAAATCTGGTCCAAATACAAATAACATGGGAAGGTTGTTAAAGGGAAACATACTGGTAGACCAAGGAAGACATCAAAGAGTCAAGACTGGAAACTTAAAGCAATATGTCTCCAAAACAGGAAATACACAACAAAACAAATGAGAAACAAATGGGAGGAAACTGGAGTCAATGTCTGTGACCAAACTGTAAGAAACCGCCTAAAGGAAATGGGATTTACATACAGAAAAGCTAAACAAAAGTCATCATTAACAACTTAACAGAAAAAACAAGGTTACAATGGGATAAGGAAAAGCAATCATGGACTGTGGATGACTGGATAAAAGTCATATTCAGTGATGAATCACAAATCTGCATTGGGCAAGGTGATAATGCTAGAATTTTTGTTTGATGTCTTTTCAATGAGATCTATAAACATGACTGCCTGAAGAGAACATGCAAATTTCCTCAGTCATTGATGATATGGCGCTGCATGTCAGGTAAAGGCACTGGGGAGATGGCTGTTGTCACATCTTCAATAAATGCCCAAGTTTACATTTAAATTTTGAACACTTTTCTTATCCTATTAATTGAAAATATGTTTGGAGATGATGAAATTATTTATCAAGATGATAATGCATCCTGCCATAGAGCAAAAACTGTGAAAACATTATTTGAAAGAAGTCACATAAGATCAATGTCATGGCCTCCAAATAGTCCGGATCTCAATCCAATTGAAAATCTTTGGTGCAAGTTGAAGAAAATGGTCCGTGACAAGGCTCCAACCTGCAAAGCTGATCTGGCAACAGCAATCAGAGAAAGGTGGAGCCATATTGATGATGAGTACTGTTTGTCACTCATTAAGTCCATGCCTCAGAGACTGCAAGCTGTTATAAAAGCCAGAGATGGTGCAACAAAATACTTGTAATGTATTTGAGTGTTGTTTTGTTTGTTTGTAATGATTCCATAAATTGTTCCTAAGAATTGAGTGATTCCATAATTTTTCCCTCTGCTTGGTCTACAAAAGTAGCTGTTACTTGCTAGCATATTTTTTTTTCAAGATTTCTTTTAGTGTTTCTTCAAGGCAGAGAGTTGCCATTTGAAATGACTTTAGTTGTATGCCATGTCTGTGATCTGCTTTTTTTCTACACAACAACTGAATGAACATCCTCCAAGTCGGGTGATTCCAAACTTTTTGCCAGAGGTTGTATGTGTTACAGTCAAGTTTTTTGTACTTCATTCCTTGTGTGCTGGACTTTTTCTGCAAGTAGGTTCTTTGATACTGCCCTACAGAGACTGGTGAATAAACCGCAGGCTTCTGGCCTGATGGTCTGAGAACCTGTAGAACAGGGCTGACTAAGTGCAGTCCTTCACGGCCACAAACAGTGCATGTTTTCAGGATTTCCTTAGCATTGTAAAATGTGCTAGAATCATCACCTCTGGAGGTGATGAAATTAGCACCTGTGCAATGCTAAGGAAATCCTTTATCTTGTACTGTTTTCAGACGTTGAGGACTGTAGTCTACCACCCCTGCCATAGACATTTCTGTGGAATTAGCCAGGGGGCAAGAGGAATCGTCAAGCCCTTTCACCACAAGTGCAGCTCTCCCTGGACCCCCTTAGGCCCTGTGAACAACGTGTGTTGTTTGATGCTCTTTTATGCAGATTTAGAGAATATTTATCAAAATCTGTATGTGTATCCTGGGGCCAGCAAAGTCTATGACAGGTCAGAAGTGCGGTGCACATGTTGCTTTTTTTTTCCTTGCACCTGTGATTCAGATGTCTTTTTTCTGCCCCAAAATCTGCAAGCAAAAAACACGTTGGCACAGCACTTGTGAACTCTCAGATTTTCTTGGTTTCAGGATAGACATGCAGATTTTGATGTAGATTGTCAAAATTTGCTTAAAAAGAAGCATCAAACAACGTACAGTACATGGGGCTGTGCAACAATAAGGTGGGGTCACGTTCACAGAAAGCATCCCCCATATGCTGTGAGAGTAGGCACATCTAAGGGTGTGACAAGCAGTGACATCAGACACATTACTGCACTTCACACTCGAGGGGTCACACTGTGGCTATCCCGCAAGTTTGAACTATGCTGCACTCCCTGATGTCACCACTCCTCACACGCGCTGTCTAATGATACCGGCGACATATCTCCATTACATCTCATGTAGTATTGCGGTTCTCACACGGCAGCTAGTGTTATGAGTGCTGATGACACTGAGGTTATCTCAGGTCAAACATTGGGACTCCCTGCTGCTTGATAATTGCTGTGTAACCTGGGTAGCCCTCAGGGAAATCATGAGGATGTCTGAGATTCATGAGCAGGCCCGGAAACATTGTGAGTTTGACAGCGGCGCTAAACCTTCCTATGTAGGTGTAGGAAGATAATGTTAGTGCCATAACATCGGAGATCCACTGTAAACGGTTTGAGCTGTATTTGGTAGCTTTTGTGTCCCATTGGAGGTGATTTCTAGGACCTTGATTTTGCCTTAGGCTAGGGTCAGACTTGAGTCTGCCCCTGAGCCTGCAGGATCTGACAAATTTAGTTTCTGTCCTGAGTAGCGCATAGCGTTACCAGCAGGTAATGCTATGTGCCACCTGTTTATTGATCTCTATGGTAACTGGACGCTTACCGCAGCTGCCAGCTTCACATAGATATCCAAGATATACGCTGCAAACAGCATTTCCTGTGCACTCTGCAAAAGCGTATATCTTGCGGCGCTGGCGGCAGTGGTAAGCATCCGGTTGCCATAGGGATCAATTGCCTGAAAATTCGAAGCGAGAGAGTTCACAGAAAAGGTGTCAAGAGTTCATTTGACATTTCTTCGGTGAACTCTCTCGCTTCAACTTATTGCTTTCCACAACTCACTTTAGTATTTCAGATCTCCATAGGATACTAGCCATAACAATAACACAACTTGTTCCACTTATGTTAGAATTTTGGTTTAGCTTTCCCAGGTCCTCTACCATCTCTCCCTAACCTGACTCTGCTTTACGTCACCTGTTGTATTTACTACGGCATCTAAGAATGTTTTGTTTTTTTTTGCTTATGCAAATATGTATGTGTCTTCAGAATTTGTGTAATTATCAGCCTGATAAAGGGGCCATAGTGTCCCAAAAGCTTGCTGTGCTTAAGCTAGGGTTACACAGCCCAGCCGTTTTTGCTTCTGAACCATTTTTAGTGATGAAAATTATTTTTTCATAAGACTCCCCAAAACGGATCTGTCAACGGATGGTGCACTTAGGTGCACCTGCGTTATTCAAAATTGGCCATCCGGTTTTCCTGGGCTCCAAAAAACATTGCTAACAGGGTTTTTGGGTGCAGTAAAAAAACACATGTGTTTTTTTTAACATGGGGCCCTATGGGAAACGCATGCATTAGCGCATGGTACATATAGGTACCATGCGTTAATGCATATGCGTTTTTGGGAAGAAAATTACTAAGTCCACAATATGGCCAGGAGCTCAGGAGACACTATTGCCACCTAAAAAAAACGGATCTGTTTTTCAGAAGCCACAAAAATGCAGATTCCTCTGTGTGACCCTTGCCTTACCATCTTTTCAGTTAACCATTAAAAGGTAGCAACCACTGAGGACTCCAATACTTTTCCATGTGAGTATTGCATTTCTGTAAGTTTTTTTGGCTTTTCGTTTACCATTTTATTTTTGTTCCACAAAAAGAATGGGTCACATAAAACAATCCATTCTTTACATTTTCAATACAACAGATTTCAAAAAGCAAAAGCTGTTGCTACCATCATAGCAGGAAGTCTGTGTAAGTATTGGTTAATAAAAAGTGTGTGGCATTTCAAAGCCTGTAGAATACTGCCAATAGTTTTAAAGGAGTTATCTTGTTAAAAATGGCTTGATATACAAACTGATATACTGGAAATCCTATAAAATGTAATTGTCCTTTCTAACATTATAGCATTTTGATGATCAATAGTAATGACGTCCTTCTCTTTTGTCTTTACTACATACAATACATATAACATGAGAATTGTTCTTTGCCACCAGCTGTGATTTAGACAATGCTCATAGTTGGCTCACTACTTATCTACTATCGTTCATAAGCACATTATGTCTATAACATTAACATTTGTACGTCAATTTCTGTTGATAATAGTAATTTGAAATATTTAAAAAAAAATGTTATACTTTGTTTTTTAGATATCACTGTTTAGTCATGAAATTGAAAAAGTTATTTGTTTTTTTCTACCTTATTTTTCAGTACAAAAAACCCTGAAAAACTGTAGGTTAAAAATTCTGTATAAATACCGTATATACTCGTGTATAAGCCGACCCGTGTATAAGCCGACCCCCCTACTTTTGCCCCCAAAAGCTGGTAAAAGTTATTGACTCGCGTATAAGCCTAGGGTGTGAAATGCAGCAGACCCCATCCTATTATATAGCCCCCGTCACTGGTATATAGCACCCCTCAGTAATGGTATACAGGCCCCTCAGCAGTGGTATTATACAGGCCCCTCAGCAGTGGTAAACAGGCCCCTGTGCAGTGGTATACAGGCCCCTGTGCAGCTGTATACAGGCCCCTGTGCAGCTGTATACAGGCCCCTGTGCAGCTGTATACAGGCCCCATGTGCAGTAGTATACAGGGCCCCTGTGCAGTAGTATACAGGGCCCCCTGTGCAGTAGTATACAGGGCCCCCTGTGCAGTAGTATACAGGGCCCCCTGTACAGTAGTATACAGGGCCCCCTGTGCAGTAGTATACAGGCCCCCCTGTGCAGTAGTATACAGGGCCCCCTGTGCAGTAGTATACAGGGCCCCCTGTGCAGCAGTATACAGGGCCCCCTGTGCAGTAGTATACAGGGCCCCCTGTGCAGTAGTATACAGGGCCCACTGTGCAGTAGTATACAGGGCCCCCTGTGCAGTAGTATACAGGGCCCCCTGTGCAGTAGTATACAGGGCCCCTGTGCAGTAGTATACAGGGCCCCCTGTGCAGTAGTATACAGGGCCCCCTGTGCACCAGTATACAGGGCCCCCTGTGCAGCAGTATACAGGGCCCCCTGTGCAGTAGTATACAGGGCCCCCTGTGCAGTAGTATACAGGGCCCCCTGTGCAGTAGTATACAGGGCCCCCTGTGCAGTAGTATACAGGGCCCCCAGTGCAGTAGTATACAGGGCCCCCTGTGCAGTAGTATACAGGGCCCCCTGTGCAGCAGTATACAGGGCCCCCCTGTGCAGCAGTATACAGGGCCCCCCTGTGCAGCAGTATACAGGGCCCCCCTGTGCAGCAGTATACAGGGCCCCCTGTGCAACAGTATACAGGGCCCCCTGTGCAGCAGTATACAGGGCCCCCTGTGCAGTAATACCCAGCCCCCCCCCCCTCCTTATTATGTCTCCCCCAGGCTGCGGCACTTGTCAAAATAACAAACACTTTATACATCACCTCTCCGGCGCAGCTCCTTCGCTCCCGGCTTCTTCTTCCTGCTTGTGCCGGCTTCTAGTGCTGTGACCGGGCGCAGGAGATGACGTCATCGGCTGCGCCCGGTCACATGACACAGGCACAAGCAGGAAGAAGAAGCCGGGACCGGAGGAGCTGCGCCGGAGAGGTGATGTATAAAGTATTTGTTATTTTGACAAGTGCCGCAGCCTGGGGGAGGCATAATAAGGAGGGGGGGGCTGTGTATTACTGCTGGGGGCCAGTGTAGTGCAATATGCACGGCATCCCCCCGCCGCTGATGGACGGGGGATGCAGTGCATATTCATTACACTAATGAGGCGGCCCCACGTGACCGCCTGCGGTCACTACGGCCCCCTCCTGCCTCCTCCAGCCCCCGGTCACAGCCCCCCCCACAGTAAATACCCAGTGACTCGCGTATAAGCCGAGGGGGGGACTTTTCAGCCCAATTTTTGGGCTGAAAATCTCGGCTTATACGCGAGTATATACGGTATATAGAAAATATATTTGTAAAGGTTGGTGTTCCACTTTCAAATTCCATGCTCAGATATTGAGTTACATGATAAGATTCTGGCTACCTACAGCCAATACTAATAGAAGCTTAGCAGCTTACTAAATATGATTTCTACATTAAAATAAAAAATAAAATAATATGCATAAACTCTCCCCACCTAAAGGGTACCTTTACACGCCGCTACTGGAGGATGGATACAACCCGCTACTTCACGTGCACGAGCACGCTCAAACGGTTACAAACGGTAAACGTAGCTCCTTTACACGCTACGTCACATCTGTAACTAGCTACATCGCCGGGTGTCTCAAGTAGCCATCTGTAGCTCAGCCTACCAGCTTTACATGCCGCCACCAGAGAGTGATCTGGGTGGAACAAAGGCAGCACGTAAAACATATAGGCGTGCCACAGTCCTGTACGCCGCGCCCAAACCACAACCATTGACCAACACTACGGAGTTGTGATTGGGCACGACGGAAAGGGCGGATGGGCGAGACGTGACGTACTAGTGATCGGACTGTGGCACGGAATAAGCGCTTGTGACATGGCGGAGCGTGGCGAATGCATCGAAATCGATGGTAAAGCGTCACGCTGGTGCGGTGGCCAGTCACATACCCATTATGCATAAAAGTAGTGGTTCCGGGCTATGTGTGCCTAGTAGAAGTGTTTGCCTTGTCACGCACGATGAGCGCTTGTGACAGCGGCGTGTGGCGATTGCGCTAAGGTGCGTTTGAGCGACACACAGTAGCGGCTTACAACACACAGTATGTGCGTTTTCTGTTGAAATTGTATCTGTGTCAACTCTGGCTAACTATGTGTGAATACAGGCTCAATGGTGTTCATATATCTGCTTACAGATGTGAATGTAGTGGAACAGCTCCCAAGGCGACATGTCAAAGATGTGTGTGACAGTGTCTTTGAAACCACCTGAGAAGAATATGTCCTGCATCAATGTGCTGTGTGCAGGGGACCCTCTGCCTACAACAAAATTAAGGCTCATGTACACACAATGCCCACAAACACTGTTGGGCAAAATCCTTTTAAAAAAACATGGCTACCCACACATATTGTCTGCACAATCCCAGCCAATAGGTGGCTATGACATCCCTGGCCCCCACCAAAACCTTCATCACATTGCTCTCCTCCACCAAGTAATCAGGCTCACACAGATTATTTTGGATCCAACATAAACATTTTTAATATAATGCATTAATCGTGACCTTGGATTGGTAAAAAAAAAAATACAGAAAGGAAAAACAATGGACAATTAAACTGCATGTCACATTCTTTAAACACATTAAAGGGATCACAAATTGACCACACATTAAAACCTGTGCAGCAACACAAAACAAAATAGCATACCTAAACTAACTAACTAACTAAAACTCCTGCACATAATGAAACCAAAGATCCAAAAAATGGTCAACAAAAAAAAAAAGGGGCGCAGCTAACCTGCTGTCACCACCATTGCAAGCTCAAATCCATCTCCCAGAGCCAGCCACACTACATGGCCTGGTTCTGCCAGCTCACTGCACCAGACCCATTGAAGTAGGAGCAGTAAGCTTCTCTACTGTCCCTGGCCTCCTGCCGAGTGCGGCCATGGCTCTGCGGCTGGAGTGGCACAATCACATGGCCCTCATCACGCCAAGACCCTGGACGGACCTCCCCTGTTGTAGCGTCTGCATTATCTACATAACCTCCTGGCGTGTATGATGCTCTATCCCTACGACGCAGGAAGTTATGCAGCTCCGGTTTCATATGCATAAGCGTATGAAAAACCCGGAATCTATTCGCCATTATCCCAAACGCATTTTCAACTACACGGCGGGCCCGGGATAGCCGGTAATTGAAAATGCGTCTCTCAGAAGTAAGGGCCCTCTGGGGATATGGCCGCAGTAGGTGTTCCTGAAGTGGGAATGCTTCATCCGCCAAAAACGCAAAGTTGAGATGTTCGGTCGTGTCCTCATTTGAGGGTAAGTTTAGCCCACCACTCCCTAGTAGTGTTGCCAAGGAGCTGCCCCCCCATCTGAGTTGCGACCGTTCATTCCAACATCCACGTAGAGGAACTCATAGTGCGCATCCACTAGAGCCATGAGGATTATACTACAATACCCTTTGTAATTGAAAAACAAAGAGCCAGAGTTGGTGGGTTTGGTAATCCTCACGTGCTTACCATCCAATGCCCCGCCACAGTTGGGGAAGTTCCACCGGGTTTCAAAGCCTCGGCCTACTTCCAGCCATTCTGCGGCTGTTTGAGGCATTTTCATTTAGAATGGCTGCAGAACACTCCAGATGGCCTCACAGGTCTCAGGGATCAGGCGGCTCAGCAGGGGCAGGGAGACACGTGACAAGTATGTGAGGGATGTCATGGACTGCCCTGTAGCCAGGAACCGCAAAGTGATAGCCAACCGCTCAGCAGCTGATACTGATGGTCGCATTATAGTGTCCTGACGCGCTATCATTGGCCCAACACGCTCCAATAGGAAGGTGAAACAGTCCTCGGACATACGGAGATAGTTTCGGTAATCATCGGGATTGTTAAGCTCCAGCTCCCGCAACAGCTGCATGTGGCCCCGGGTTTCCCGCCTGCGAAGCCAATCCCGGGTCCACAACCGCCGCTGTCTGCGCCTCATCAACCTTTCATACCGATCCTGAAGCCACATTTGCTCTTCCACCAACGCAAGAGCCACGATAACATTGCGGTCATGGATATTCTGCATCCTCAATATCAGCACCTGTAGATGAGAAAACACAACATGAGTACATAGAACAATATGTGGCCATGTCAGCAGGTTAAGCAAGCCACACCTCTTTTCGATGACACACTATAGCCAAGTGGATGGGATCTCTCGTGTGGCCCCAAAACACATCCTTGAAGCAAGGGAAGGCAAACACCCAGTAGTCGCCCCAAACAAAACGGAACACGGCCAATGATAGTGGCCTCCTATACATCAACATCAATCGGAGGGTCTCAAAGTCACACATCTGCACTTAGGTGAGTTACAAAGGGACATGTGTCACCAATAATGTCGCTCAAACACGTCCCAGAATCCATTAGACAGACCATAATTAAATTTAAAAAAAAATAAATAAAAATAAATCTTACGTATATGCCAGGTTGAGTAAGCCTACATGAACCAAACAACATTGCACATGAGTGAGGATGGTTAACCATGGTTAGACATGTGTTTTCTGGTGTTAGTTTGTCTACACATCTGTTCTATGTCTGGAGCGCCACACCTCAAAGCCATGTGTGATCCTATCCCCGTTGGTCCCAGTCTCCATTGGCCACAACCAGTATGCAGAAATCGATCCAGTCGACATGAGTAACACATTTCTGTCTACAGTCCTGCAGCCATTCTCCTGTATGGTGTCTGGAAACAAACACAGCAATGTATCTCTACAAAAATGTGAAGCCCCAGACAAAATGCCTACTCAAATACCACACCGCACACTATATCGTCCACAACAATACAAACCCCTATATAGTCAGCTCAAGCAGTCTTCTGCGCTCGCCAATAACATCAACATATGCACCCCACCCACCGCAAATTCCATGTGTGTCCACAAATACTTACTTAATGGGTCTGACCAGCAAGCGTAACGTTTGCCGGAATGCGCAGCTTTTCAAGGGCCGCCAACCTATCACGAATCAGCGATCTCCACCAATTAGCGGCAGTTAATCCAGCACCCAGGTGTCCCATCACGATGTGCGTAATTGTGTCCGCTGTGATTGGTTAAGCGGACTATAAAGCCATGCCAATGGCCACTACACCTTGTCCAGACGTCGATGTGCATTGAGCTACTGGTGTCCTGTTTGACTTCTGTTGCTCTGACGGTAAGCCTTCTCTTTAGCGGTTTCAATGAAATTGTAATGAACGCAGATGCTTCTGTCACAGGCCGCTTAGGCAATGTGTGTATGGGCATGTTTGATACGGCATGTAATTTTTGGCCTGTAGTAATACATATGGCTACGTTATTCTCTGTAGGGCAATAGCCATGTAGTGCCTCTACTTGCATTGTGTAAGTATAGATTGCACCTTGATGTTAATTTGTATGCCAACATATCAAGGTGTGTTTTTTCCCGGTACTTCACATCACCATTTGATGGGTGGAATTATTGCCCCATTGATTCCAGGGATGTTTGGTACATGTGTTAAAATTGTTGTTCCATGGCTGTTGGAACACCAACATGATCATGTGTGTGCCCATTAGATGTAGTATGTGCAGTGTTGGCACACACCCAGCCCTCCTTTCCCATATGGTTAACCTTAACCATTTTGGACAGTGCACAGGTCATAGCTTGCACACAATGTGTTTGGTCAGATGTTGGCCTAGAGGTATGTACACACACACCGTGTAGAGGTGTGTTGAAATAGGTACATTGGGGTATTAAATCTTGTAGGAAACATGTGTAGGTGGACACAGATATCCGGAGATTGATAATTTCTGGACACATGTGTTGGACTTCGGAGCGGTGTGAGATGGAGAAAATGGCCCACACACGCAAAGTTGAAGTGAACAAAATAGCAGCATATATTCTCAATGTTCAAACTTTATTAGCATGTTTATCCTTTTAAAACGATGGTTAAAGTTCGGTATGCCTTGTGTAGTGACTGTCTGTTTTTGGTGTGTTTTTTCATCGGCAGATGCCGAGGGGTAGTGTGGAATTCGAGACCCAGCTTCTCACGGAGTATCAGCGGCACGAGTGTCTGTGGCGCACCTCGCTGCCTGAATATAAAAATCAGGCAGCGAGGGCTGAGGCCTACAGGCCTCTTGTGGCTCTGGCCAATCGGATGGAGTCAAGGGTAGGCAAGAGGTGGGACAGGCATATGGTGGCACTTAAAATTAAGAATGCGGGCCTCGTTCATGCGGGCTCACACTGACTACCAGCGCCGTCGCTCAGGGGCTGGAGCTGAGGAGGTACCATTACCTACCCTATGGTACTATCCGCTCTTCACCTTCATCCTGGGCGAGGGTAGCTCGCGTGCAACGAGGACCAACTGCCCCATTGCTGCGTTCCATGTAGGCCCGGCTGAATCACCATCTTCGCCACAGGAGGTGTGTAATTGTGTTACAGTGGTGGCCCACAATGTTTCCTTCACATGTGTGCTTGTCTGAATCCTTAACACCAACCAATTTGTCATATTTTTATCCTTGGCGTGGGAAACCTTTGACTGCAAATAAATCAGCCCTCCTTCCAGGAATTTTTAGGATGTAAATTCTATGCAGAGAGCCGTATTCCAATGTTGCAACTTCCCCGACATATTTTTATGTTTAGGTTACTTATTTAAGGGTTTCAAAAATGATTGTGGTTTGAATTTAAAGAGGCACATAGTAGCATCTAGTAAATGGTGCTGCCACACATGTGTGTTGGCTCTGGTGCAAGTGGGTTATTGGTAGTTGAATGTGGGGTGGATTTTCATCATATTAGGAGTCCAAACGTCAAGGTGGCCAATATCTGTCTTTGGCCAGGACAGCCCCCAGTATCAAGGTGGTGTGGTGACATGTAATAATTGGATTACGGCTCTGTGACTAACACCTAATTCTGTAGTGAGATGAGTACCTGGAATGGTATAGGTGAGTGTACAGGAGAAGTACTGGTCTTGTGGTCTTTAACCTTTGGTGGTTGTTTTGTTGTGTTTTTTTAGATCTGGGTTTGGTGGCTTTTTGTGTGTGGGAGTGGTATATGTACTGAGTGGATATTGCCTTAACTAATTAGGTTTTATTTTTCTCCCCCCACAGGCCCCTGAACAGGACGGCTCCATTGCGGACCAATCTGTCGCTGATGATGCTCAGCCAATGACATCTGGGGCTGAGCAGGAGGGCGCAGCGAGTGATGTGGGTCCAGTCCCAGGTCCCAGCTCCGGGATCCGTCGACGAAGACGTCCAGTACCACCTGAGACCGAGCTGGGCACCTGGGCCCGACGGGTGCTGTTAAGCGAACAGCGGACCCACATCTCAAGTTACGCCCTCTACATGAGCGACAGGTTGGAAAGGATGGAGCCGCTCCAAAGACAGATTCTTCAGCGGGTCTTCAACACTGCCGCTGATGCTGCCGAGGATGGGGCCCTTCAATGGGGATGCCACATCCCCTCCCCTGTGCCACATGAGTTGTGGCCCCTTTCCCCATCGCCCCCATCCCGGCCCGTGAGAAGACTGGCCCCACCACACACACCCAATCCCCCCCAACACGTCGTCGTCGATCAAGACGCTCTCGGGCAGGTCAGGGCTGCCATGAGAGTAGGGGGGAGTCGGCATTGTCAGAGCCGACAGAGGATGAAGAAGTAGGACACTAGTAGCCAATGCACATAATTGGCAGTCTGGACTATGGATTATGGAGAAAGATCCTTGTTTATTTGTTTTTTTCTGTGGAGTTGTTTTATTTTTTTAAAAAGTTGGCTGAATTACAGCATATGATTTGTTTATGTTTGTTATGAGTTCTGCCAGCATTAAAATTTTTTGTGTGACACAATTGTGTATTTATTTTGGGTTAAGGATTGTGGGGGTCAGCGTGGGTGAATGGTAGTGGTCACAATATAGGTTTTCCAAAGCCACACAATATGGCCCAATGCCCTCAGAGCTGGACCACCATCGGTTCCTTTGTAATGTGTTTGCACTTTGACAAAGGGATGTGGTAATGTTGCTGACATAGTTACCTGATGGTGAGGTTTATGCACCAAATATTATTGTTGTGACATGAAGGAGCTTACAAAAACACTTAACCCAGCATTTTATTTAAAACATACATGTGTGACAGGCATTTGCCACAATACACAGAATGCTTTGGCCAGATAGGGCTAGGCAGTCCACACTCCTCATGGTCCCAATGTGGGACAGGATAGGTAAAGAAGGCAAAGGGCTGGGCAGTCCACACTACTCATGGTCCCAATGTGGGACAGGATAGGTAAAGAAGGCAAAGGGCTGGGCAGTCCACACTCCTGATGGTCCCAAAGTGGGACAGGATAGGTAAAGAAGGCAAAGGGCTGGGCAGTCCACACTCCTCATGGTCCCAATGTGGGACAGGATAGGTCAAAGGGCCAAAGCCCTAGGCATCCCACAATCCACCAGTTCAGAAAGTGGGACACTATAAGAAAAGAGCCCAACGGGGGCAAAACAAAAAAAAACATCAAAAGCCAAACAGGCAACGTCTGAAATTTCGTGGTCCAACAAGGACAACATATTTTGGGGTCAGGGGAGCACATTTTGTTTAGGGAGTAGTGACATCTCATTGTTGGCCATCCTGATGTTGCTGGAGGGTAGCCAGCATGTCAGACAGGCGGGTGAGATCCTGGATTCCACGTTGTAGGGCCCGTTGCAGTCGGTGGGCAAACTGGTGGTGGGCCCTCACCACGTCCTCCATCGTGGGTACACCTGTATTGTGTGTGAAAAAACACATCATTACTTTAGAATACTACCTCTGCTATTTTTGTCAGGTTCACACAACAAATATTGTCCTTACCCTCGGGCTCAACATCATCCTGACTATCAGGGGGTGATGGGGAGGCACTGACACTCCAGCCCGCAGCTCCAGCACGTTCTCCATCTGCAAGAGTGGGTGAAGGACATTATGTAATAAATGATTAGCTATCCGATTTCCCAACTAGCAACAACACTGCTTAGAGTGTTCCGCCCCTAGCATCCAACTAAAATCACTTACCGCCATATATATCCAAGCCAGCCGCATTTTGAGGTTGAGCCATAGCCTCATGTTGGCGAGCAGGCGATGCCACCTCTGCCTCCAGCAACGCAGGATCATCATGATCCTCCTCCTCCTCATGCCCTGGTGAGGGGCTATTCCCTTGTGGGGATGGTGTTCCAGCTGCGTCTTGAGGCAGTGGGGTTGGTGGCCCACCTGCAGGCGGTTGCGGGGGAGCCTCATCTGATGAAACATCAGCATCTGGAGATTATGAAACAATAATTAATGTGTCAGCAGAATGTTTAGGCTCTGAGATGTATAGACAGTTCAATATTTGGTATATGTGTTTGCTGTAGTTCTGATATGGGATGATCTCATGTATTCTGCATGGCGTATGTATGAGGCATTAGTGTGGTAATTGTGTGGAGAGCATCTAACACTGTGGAGTCATCTTGGGTGCCACATGAACATTAGTTGAAGGCAGATGTGTAGGCAGTCAATCTATGATGTGCTGCCTATATTGTCCCCCATTGCATGTATGCCGGTGTACCTCTCACTGTACCTATAATGTTTGTCAACGAATGTTTATGTTTTTGTTGTGCTTACATACAGTACAAAGCATGTGTGGCCCTCTGAAGTACTCACCGCGCAGCCTGGCAATCCTGGCACGGATGTCGATTATGCGGCCTGGGCATTTGGACTTTAGGTCCACAATCTTCTTTTGGACTGCTTTAGCGGCCCTCTCCACCCCTAGTTGATTTAGCAGAGCCCGCTGAATCCGGCGAATAGTGGCGCGATTACGCAGCCTGGGATGACGGTGGTGCCGGTGATCCCAGTAATCATACCGGTCACAGTGGTCTATGAGGACCAGTAGTTCAGCCATCCCCCACGTAGCAGCGCGGTGAACGGCCGCCATGACTGCAATGGTGTGTGCAGAGGAGGGGCTGGCACCTTGCAGGCAGAGTGAAAATGAAACTATCGTAATGACGTCATTACGGCCACGGTCGGGGTCACGCACCCTTTGAAGTAGCCCTACGCGCAGTGACATGGGCGAACCACTTCTGCGGCACCTACTGAACAACACCCACAGAGCGATGCGTACAGCAAGCCTGTGCGCTGTGTACTGACTACTTGACTTCAATGCGGTGTGGGTATACGTGCATCAGTGTGTGAGTTGCGCGCAGACACTCAAGGGACACTTATGCGGCATCTGCAGTTCAATAAGGCAGGCCGGTCCGTAACACAAACTTGACCGCTGTGTCCAGCATTATTCATTATGTGTTTAAAGAATGTGCACACTGTATAAGGATCATGGGCCATTTTTCATTTTGCCTTCCGCAAGTTTGTGCCCGCGTAATTGTACTAATATATGATCGTGCATACGGCGCGTATCTGTAGTGCTGAAGGGACAGCTCATCCAAGATGGAGGGCTGTGAGGCAAGGGCCAATCGGAACGCAGCATCTTCCACCAATGATCGCAGATGGGGCGCGGTAACACGGAGCCTGTGTCACGCCTTAGCTACATTGCAGCTACATCGCCGGGTGTCCAGACATCCCTTCTGTAGCTTCTTTACACGCCGATACAGCTCGCTGCAATCGGCTTTGTAGCCATCTGTTTTCGAGCAGTGCTCGGAAACAGATGTATCTGTTGCCGGCTGCCTCCTACCGTCTTCAGACGCCGCTACTACGGGCTATATTGGCGCTACAAGCTACATTTGTAGCCTGTAGCGGGTTGTATCCATCCTCCAGTAGCGGCGTGTAAAGGTACCCAAAGGGTGGCTTCAGGTGGGCAGGATCTATCATTGTCTATTCTTGAACTTGGTATCAGAAAAACAAACCTCTGACTAAAGAAATATTAGGAGAATAGTTAGTATATGATGTTGGAACTTGCAAAATGTTAAATCATTTTTTTTTTCAATTTGAAACATGCATAAATAGAATAAAAAGAAATAGAAAAAAAACTACACTAGTCTCTTTTTAAAAAGTATTTCCATGAATGTTTTTCCCTTCAATATAATATAATATAATTATATTATACTAGCTGTGAGCCCGATGCGATTGCATCGGGATTCTAGAATGTGTGTATAGTTTACTGAGTATACTTGAAATATGGCAGCATAGCGGCAGCTGCTATTCCGATTGTTCGGCGCGCTGAAGGCGGCGACCAATCAGAATAGCGATGTGCTGTATGGTGCCATACTTCAAATAGATGGAATATGTAGAGTAAATAAAATAAAATAAATAAAAATATAAATAGATAAATAGATAGATAGATAGATAGATAGATAGATAGATAAAAACAGATAGATAGATAGATAGATAGATAGATAGATAGATAGATAGATAGATAGATATAGATGGATAGATATAGATAGATAGATAGATAGTTAGATAGATAAAAACAGATAGATAGATAGATAGATAGATAGATATAGATAGATAGATAGATAGATATAGATAGATAGATAGATAGATAGATAGATAGATATAGATAGATAGATAGATAGCACCATGTGAAGAAAAACACCGGGCACTAACGCTTTTTAGGCAGTCGGTCCACGTCACTCCCGTGACTTCAGCCGCGGGGTTACCGGGGTGCTAGCGGTGAAATTAGTGCAGGCAAATCCCAAATTCATTAGATAAAAGCAGCCGCACTCACCGGAGATGTATCTTTCCTTTTCTTTATTCGCTTACAGCATGTTGCAGCGGAATTGCAGGGAGGGGGTGTAAGGGAGGTGGACGACGGTTCACCGTTTCGCGGTCGTGCACCGCTTCTACGGGTCCTCTACGGCGTCTGACGTCACATCCGAGGTTATATTACACCCAGGTGTGGCGTCACTGCCGCCTATAGAATTAGTGTGCATAAAAAACACTTGTTATTAACAACAAATGGAGGGCAACAATACTGTGAAGGAACCACATTATTATCCACATTGTTCCAATACAAATCGCACTATTTCTGTCAACCTATCACGCTAAAGCTGGATGCGGTTACCATCCGCGTGATGTTGCCTAGGTGAATACCGTATACTATCTAAAAGGTAGGCATCTCCTTTACCATTACCGCTGAACATTTAAAGCATACGCTCCCAATTCATGGAGCGAATGCCAGTGTGTGCTGCGTTCATATCTCAAGCATCTAGGACTATGTGTTAGTATCTCAATATTATAGGACTAAATATGTACAATTGAGGCAGTAAATACACCTCTCATTCTGTTTTTAAAAAACTTATGACCAATCAGGCATCTGAAAAAGGTATGCTTACTAATGCGCGCCCATGTAAACAGCGCGCACCTATAAGAACACCGCTAAGTCATTTTTTTCATTGAGTCCGAGTGGACCGCACGCTCTTGTCTCAACAATCCATCTACTCTCTTTTCTTAACAGAGTTTTATGTGTGTCTCCTCCTCTACCAGAAGGTACTACTTGCTCAAGTCCTACAAATGTCAAGACATCAGCATTACTTTTATGTACTTCATTTACATGCTGTATTAGTCTGGGACTCCCTATACCTGTTCGTATTGAATTGTAATGTTCATTGAACCTTTTATGCAGCGCCCTAATAGTCTTCCCGATGTAGAAACGACGACATGGACAGAAAATGGCGTAGACTACCCATGAGGTTTTACAACTAATAAGGGAGGTGACTCTGTGTGACTTGTCTCCGATTGTTATGGGATTATTAGTCTCGTGCTTCTGACAAAATCTGCAGTTTTTACATTTATAGTTGCCTATAGGTCTTCTTTTTTCTAGCCAAGTTTTGTCTTTCCTAGCACTGACTCTATTTTTGACCATTAGGTCTTTGAGGTTGTGGCACCTTCTATACGAGAGTAGTGGTTGGCCTAACCCTGCTGTTGACAGGTCTTTATCTCTCTCTAGTACATGCCAGAATTTATTTATTGCCCCCGTGATTTTATGATACATTGGGCCATATTTAAAAGAAAACACAAACCGTTTCTTTTTATGATGTACCAATGCCTTTTTCTCAGGCTGTGTTCCTTTTAAGGCCCTATCCTTTGTTTCTTTAATCAGGGTCTCTGGGTAACCTCTATCCATAAAGTTTTTTTCCAGATCTCCCATTTGTTCTCTACAGATGTCAAGTGTATTATTCATTCTCTTAATTCTAAGGAATTGACTGTAAGGGAGCGCCTTTTTGGTATGGTAGGGATGAGCACTGGCATAATGCAGCAAGGTGTTTGATGAAGTAGGTTTTTTATATAGTGACCTGATCAGTGTCCCCTTTTCTAGGCTCAGTTTGACGTCCAAGAACTCCAAACTCCTATTACCAAACACGGATGTGAAGGCCATATTATAATTATTTTTATTGATCATGTCGACGAAGGAAGAAAAAACCAACTCTTCGCCTTCCCAAACGACAAAGACGTCGTCTACATATCTAATAAACAATTTGATGTGTTTCAAATAAGGGTTGGAGTTATTGTAAATGATGTGATCCTCGAAGTGGGCAAGGAAAAGGTTAGCTAGGGTACAGGAGACAGGAGTCCCCATAGCTGTACCGGAGATTTGATTATACCAATTATCATTGAATGTAAACGCATTGTGTGTCAACACAAATTGTAGAGACTCACAAATAAAGTCAATTATTTGGATATCTTGACCTTCTACCTGCAGTATCTCTCTTATAATTGCCACGGCCAGGCTTTGTGGAATCCGGGTATATAGGCTCTCTACGTCTATAGAGGCCATACTATACCCGGATTGCCACTCAAATTCATCCATGTATTTGACAAAATCTCCAGAATCTTTGACATATGATGGTATTTTCTTCAAGAGGGGTCGAAGTAGCCAGTCGATATATTGCGATAGCGGTTCGGTCACAGAGCCAATCCCGGACACAATGGGGCGGCCAGGTGGGCTCTGGACCGATTTATGTACTTTTGGTAAATAATACCAATAGGGCTTCATTGGAAAATCAAAAATTAATTTTTCTGCCTGTTTCCTGCTGATAGTTTTACTCTCAACATATTTTCTAAGCAAACTCCTTAGCTCAGTGTTGAATTTATGAGTGGGGTCACTTAGTAATTTCTTATAAGTGTTGGTGGAGCTTAACTGCCTCATTGCCTCTTTCATGTAATCTATCTTTCTCAATAAGACCACTCCTCCCCCCTTATCTGCTTTTTTTATTAAAGTGTCGTCCCATTTGAGGATGGTGTCCAAAGCAATTTTTTCTTTTTTTGAAAGATTTGATTTTGGTCTTGGATAAACCAACGCCTCTATTTCCTTGCAGACCATCTCCTCAAAGAGGTCGACACTATTCCCTGGTGAAACTGGAGGGTAAAAGTCTGATTTGACTCCTCCAGAAAAAAAGCTATTGGCATCATTGTTCCTCTCTTGAGACGCACCACTCATTATACCAGACTCCACATCTAATAGTATTGCTACATCATCATTTACTTCTCTCAATGAATTCTCATCAGCAAAGAAACCCAAAGCTCCTATTTTAATAGGTCTCAATACACCACTATTGCTGTCTGGCTCTTTACCTCCCTCTTTTTCATTCCTACCACATGAGAAATGTTTAAACAGGTGTATTTTTTTTTTGTGGAGTGCAACACTGATGAAGTTTCCACATTCCTAAGCACTAAAAACCTTGAACATAAAATCGCCGACACAGCGCTATGTATGTCTATGGGAAGTGAGGCGCTCTTCTGATTGGTCGCTGTGTGCTGACGGCGACCAATCAGAAGAGCGCCTCACTTCCCATAGAGATAGAATGGACGATTTTTGTCCATTCTATGTCTATGGTGAAGTGAGGCGGAATTCTGATTGGTCGGCGTTAACACACAGCGACCAATCAGAATCGCGCCTCACTTCCCATAGACATACATAGCGGTGTGTCGGCGATTTTATGGCCGGAGAATAGAACCAGGGGCCCGGCCATAAATGTTGCGAGACGCCGCTAATGTATGTCTATGGGAAGTGAGGCGCGATTCTGATTGGTCGCTGTGTGCTGCCGCCGACCAATCAGAATCGCGGCTCACTTCCCATAGACATACATTAGCGGTATCTCGCGAAATATATTGCCGGCCTTCTGGTTCTATTTTCGGCCAGGGGGCTCGGCTATTTCCGGTCAAAAAAAAATATTTTCTCTATTTATGTATCTTTATTTTTATCTATGTTTCTATCTATATTATTAGATTATTAGATAGATAGATAAGAAATAGATAGAAAAATAGATAAAAATAAAGATACATAAATAGAGAAAATATTTTTTTTTGACCGGAAATAGCCGAGCCCCGTGGCCGAAAATAGAACCAGAAGGGCGGCAATATATTTCGCGAGACACCGCTAATGTATGTCTATGGGAAGTGAGGCGCGATTCTGATTGGTCGGCGGCAGCACACAGCGACCAATCAGAATCGCGGCTCACTTCCCATAGACATACATTAGCGGCGTCTCGCGAAATTAATGGCCGGGCCCCTGGTTCTATTTTCCTGCTATAAAATCGCCGACACACCGCTATGTATGTGTATGGGAAGTGAGGCGCGATTCTGATTGGTCGCTGTGTGCTGCCGCCGACCAATCAGAATCGCGCCTCACTTTTAGCGGTAAATTTGAAAGTCCAAAAGCGCCCATTCTATGTCTATGGGAAGTGAGGCGCGATTCTGATTGGTCGCTGTGTGCTGCTGCCGACCAATCAGAATCGCGCCTCACTTCCCATAGACATACATAGCGGTGTGTCGGCGATTTTATGGCCGGAGAATAGAACCAGGGGCCCGGCCATAAATGTTGCGAGACGCCGCTAATGTATGTCTATGGGAAGTGAGGCGTGATTCTGATTGGTCGCTGTGTGCTGACGCCGAGCAATCAGAATCGCGCCTCACTTTTAGCGATAAATTTGAAATTCCAAAAGTGCCCATTCTATGTCTATGGGAAGTGAGGCGCGATTCTGATTGGTCGCTGTGTGCTGCCGCCGACCAATCAGAATCGCGCCTCACTTCCCATAGACATACATAGCGGTGTGTCGGCGATTTTATGGCCGGAGAATAGAACCAGGGGCCCGGCCATAAATGTTGCGAGACGCCGCAAATGTATGTCTATGGGAAGTGAGGCGCGATTCTGATTGGTCGCTGTGTGCTGCCGCCGACCAATCAGAATCGCGGCTCACTTCCCATAGACATACATTAGCGGTGTCTCGCGAAATATATTGCCGGCCTTCTGGTTCTATTTTCGGCCACGGGGCTTGGCTATTTCCGGTCAAAAAAAAAATATTTTCTCTATTTATGTATCTTTATTTTTATCTATTTTTCTATCTATATTATTAGATTATTAAATAGATAAGAAAATAGATAGAAAAATAGATAAAAATAAAGATACATAAATAGAGAAAATATTTTTTTTGACCGGAAATAGCCGAGCCCCGTGGCCGAAAATAGAACCAGAAGGCCGGCAATATATTTCGCGAGACACCGCTAATGTATGTGTATGGGAAGTGAGGCGCGATTCTAATTGGTTGGCGGCAGCACACAGCGACCAATCAGAATCGTGCCTCACTTCCCATAGACATACATTTGCGGCGTCTCGCGAAATTAATGGCCGGGCCCCTGGTTCTATTCTCCGGCCATAAAATCGCCGACACACCGCTATGTATGTCTATGGGAAGTGAGTCCAGAGTCCTGGAGAAAGTTCCGAGCTACGCGAACAAAGCCACAGGAAGTAGCGCCGGTCGCGACGGAAGTCGCTATGGCAATTATATAATAGATAGCAATGTGTTCTTACAATTTCTCATTTTGCTTTTTTACCCAGTTAATTCTGCTCTTTTCTCTGCTCTATGAAGAAACAGAAAGTCTATTTTCCCGGCATCCCCCTATACAACTCCTTACCCAGATGCTGTGCTCTTACCCCCTTCCAGAGACTTTGCAGTGATGATTCATGCAGGGAAAAGAGACTTCCTGTTTCTTCATAGAGCTTACAAGGATTCATCTAGTCTAGTCTGTTTTAAATTATTTAATTTCATCGATATAATAGAAATGATTATAATTAATAGGGTAGAAGGGCAAAATGAGCAATTGTAAGTATAGCGCTATATACTATGATGACTGCTATTTACAGTGGTGCTTGCCCCCTTCTTGATTTCCACGTAAATGTTTCAGATCACCAAACAATTTGAAATATTAGACAAAGATAACACAAGTAAACACAAAATGCTGTTTATAAATGGAGGTCTTTATTATTAAGGGAAAAAGAAATCCAAATCTACAGGACCCTGTGTGAAAAAGTGATTGCCCCTAAACCTAAATACTGGTTGGGCCATCCTTAGTGGCAACAACTGCAATAAAGCATTTGCAATAACTTGCAATGAGTCTTTTATAACATTCTGGAGGAATTTTGGCCCACTCATGTTTGCAGAATTGTTGTATGTCAGTCAGATTGGAGGGCTTATGAGCATGAACCACCTTTTTACAGTCATGCGAGAGCATCTCAACCAGATTAAAGTTAAAACTTTGACTAGGGCACTCCAAAGTCTTAATTTTGTTTTTCTTAAGCCATTCAGAAGTGGACTTGCTGGTGTGTTTTGGATCATTGTCCTGCTGCATAATTCAAGTGTTTCAGCTTGAGGTCATGAACAGATGGTTGGACATTTTCCATCAGGATATTTTGGTAGGCAGCAGAATTCATGGTTCCATTTAGCACAACAAGTCTTCTAGGTCCTGAAGCAGCAAAACAGCACACTAACACCACCATATTTTACTGTTGGTATGATGTTCCCTTTCTGAAATGCTGTTTTACTTCCACACCTGATGTAATGGAACATACACCTTCCAAAAAGGTCAACTTTTGTCTCATCAGTGCACAGAGTATTCTCCCAAAAGTCTTGGGGATCATCAAGATGTTTTCTGACAAAACTGTAATGAGCCTTTATGTTCTTTCTGCTCAGCTGTGGTTTTTATTTTGGTACTGTCATACAGGCTATTTTTACCCAGTCTCTTTCTTATTGTGGAATCATGAACACTGACCTTAACAGAGGCAAGTGAGTCCTGAACATCTTTGGATGCTGTTGTGGGGTCTTTTGTAACCTATTGAATGAGCCATCGCTGCCCTGTCAGGGTGCCTTTGGTCAACCACTCTTGGGAAGATTCCCCACTGTCCCATTTTTCACCATTTGTGGATAATGGCTCTCACTGTGGTTCGCTGGAGTCCCAAAGCTTAAGGAATGGTTTTATAACCTTTTCCAGACTGACAGATCTCATTTACTTTGTTTCTAATTTGTTTCTGAAATTCTTTGGATTGCGGAATGAAGTCAAGCTTTTGAGGATCTTTTGGTCTACTTCACTTTTTTAGGAAAGTCCTATTCATGTGATTTTTTTTTATCGAGAAAAAATTTGGCAGTTATCAGCTAAGGAAAATGAGCTCAGCTACCCAAATATGTGATAAACCATAGTTAATTTATGTTTTACGTGGGGGAGGGGAGGTTGACGGAGGGCAGGGATAATCACTTTTTCATGCAGGACCCTGTAGGTTTGGATTTCTTTTTCCCTTAATGATAAAGACCTTCACTTATAAACAGCATTTTGTGTTTACTTGTGTTGTCTTTGTCTAATATTTAAATTTATTTAGTGATCTGAAACATTTAAGTGTGGCAAACATGTAAAAGAATAAGAAATCAGGAAAGGAGCAACACTTTTTCACACCAATATACTAAG
Organism: Allobates femoralis; assembly: GCA_033576535.1. Lineage (NCBI taxonomy): Eukaryota > Metazoa > Chordata > Amphibia > Anura > Aromobatidae > Allobates > Allobates femoralis. Next base: position 237,275,893 of record JARQOC010000002.1, read on the forward strand.
AGGATAAAAAATGTGATGGTAGTGCTTCTTTAAAATGTAATTGTAATAAAACTCTTTTTTTTTTTTACCAAAAAAGAAAGCTCATTAGGTAGAAGCTGTAACTTTTTACGCCTTCTTAACAAATGTGTATTTTTTTTCACTGCTGAGAACAATCGTCATTGCTGTCTAGTGACAGCTCTCAATACAGGAATGTGGTATTTATAGTTTTGAATCATATTTTATGTTTGCATTAACCAAGATTACCATTGATTTAATCATTTAGTATTCATTTTTCCCTGTATTCACACTTGGTAATTATCATTACGTTCTCTCAGAAACAAGTGAATCATAATAACTACTGACCTTTATGTATCGCGTGTTCTGTTTATGTAATACACGTTATTCATGGCCCATAATAATAACTGCAAGTTGACAACAACCAAGAGCAACCATCTCAGCACTGTATGGGTTGTCACAACTGAAAAAAGCTCAATTCCTATTATAAAATGTACCCCATTACTCCTTTGCTTCTTTGTAGGACTGTCAGTCTGCCTACAGTTCTATGTCTTATTCATTGTCCTTTCTCTGCTCCTAGCTGTGACAACTGTTGTGAGTCTCCTGTGTCTTTGTATGATCTGAGAATTTATTTTCTGGCATCTAGTAAAGTAACACTAGTTGATATAAAATCTCACAGGAGCATTGCATAAGAGCATGTAGGCTACTATCTGTCATGGGTGATATAACACAAGGAGGAAGTTTTCTATCCTTCAGTAACAAACTCCAACTATTTGTCATTTATGATTAATAAACATAACAGTTATGCTTGGAAAGACATCTGAACTCTGCAAGGAAGCCATCTTTAGAAATATATAGCTGCCTAAATTGAGATTTTGGGCTTTTATTGTTGTGACATATGTGTACAGTGCAAAAGATTTGTCAGAAAACCTTCAGTACTTTTCACAATTAATATCTTCTCTGTGATACCATACTACAAAATACCCCCACTAATATGGCCTTTGTATTGCAAACAAGAGTTCTTGTTTTGCACATCCAGAAAAGTAACTTTCATAACACATTAATTGAAGACCATGGTGCAAAAATTAGAAGCAGGTGTCCAGCAATCAGCTGACTATAAAGGGGCTTTAATTAACAAAGAAAATCCCTTCACGTTTCATGGTGTCACAATGGCACAACATGGAGAACAACTATCACAATAATGATATATTTACACCAGAAAGGTGAAGGTGACAAAAAGATCAGCAAAGAATACTTCAACAAAAGTGATACAAAAATTTAACATATATGGAACAGCAACTATCTCACAGAGATGTCCAGGTTGATAATGAAACTAAAAGGGGAATTTCGGGGAGAGTAAACTTTTTAGTACAGTCCCTGCCCTCCTACATGATGAAGGAGAGCTGTACACTGCAGTTCTGGGATCTATAGATTGCTTATAATTCAATAAAATCATATCTACTCCTCAGGTCTGACCCCACCTCAGGGGACATAACATTTCAGCCTGGCAGCTTCATGCAGCATAGATCAGGAAGTGTGTTGGGGGTGAGAGATCATTCAGCCCCCTCACACGTCTGTATGGGGAGGAACATGGCAGGGGTGTGGCCACCAAACCCATGCTAGTACTACAATCCAGCCCCTGATATACCATTCTATGCGATCTGACAGGGGGTCCAGGCTTGAAATAGCAATCATGTCACCAAGCAGATACAAATACACACTTTGTTCCTCTGCTGTATGATGATGCATAATGTGTACTGTTATTGTAAGGCTAGGAGCACAGGCAAAGCATTACACTGATCGATTCAGCTCTGCATGGAATCCCCTCCCCCACAGTAACATGGTAGCTTCCTGTCCCCTGAAACTTTCTATGGATCATCGGAGCAGATAAGCTGATAAGGAAGCTTATAGCCGCAATGCTCCTCTGGGAAATATGCAAATTGTCACTTCAGTGAGGAAGTGAATGAACTGAGGGGCAATTACCCTGAAACAGTGTCTGCAGTTTGGGGTTCTGATCTGGCACAAATCCTTCATCATATTAAAAGGCTTGTTAAAAAGTCGATTATGACTTTGATGACAGCTACTGAAAGGTGGCGCTAGAGTTCATTCACTTCCTCACTAAAGTGACAATTTGCATATTTCCTAGAGGAGCATTGAGGCTATAAGCTTCAGCTTATCGGCTTTCTTAAAGCTGGCAGACAAATATTCCTCTCCATGAGATAAAAAGCTAGTTCTCCAGACCTAAAAAAAAAATAGAAATCTTAATAGTTTATTTGAATCTGTTAATAAAATGCAAGGTAGGTAAAAATAAAAAAAGAGAAATCTAAATCAAATCAATATTTAGGGGTGGCAATATTTTGCCTTCAAAACATCTTCAAGCCATTAGTTTGGATGCTGTCTTACGTAAACTCTTCTTTCTCTTTGTGTTATCCCATGCAGACTTGATGAAGTTGAGATCAAGTCTTTGTGACTGCTTTATCATCACTGCCAGGACTCCTAGTTCTTTTTTATGCTGAAGATATTTCCTAATAGCATTGGCTATATGTTTGGGATTACTTTCCTGCTGGTAATACATAATAGATAATTATAAGTTAGTATTTCTTAGCATCGAAGACACCATTAATCT
>JARQOC010000002.1:237278612-237308241 GCA_033576535.1 Allobates femoralis
TGATGACAATGAAATATCAGTGACATATTCATTAAATTGTATGACCATTTAATAAGATATTTGTAATAGTTTCCAGGCACTATAAGAGCAAAAAGTTCAGCATATGATATTTTTAAATTGTGCACGTATGTAACTGACCTCAATAATGACATAAAGTTAATATGCAGATATGACAAATTGTTTACTCAATTATTTACAATATTTCTGGTCAACATGCACATTATTGAATCCTCAGATACTTATTTACAGCAAAAGTTGCATAACTACCAAAGTTGTTTCTATATCTACCCTTAACTACAGCGTGGGCCATTTATATGGATGCACCTAAATAAAATGGGAATGGTTGGTGATATCAACTTCCTGTTTGTGGCACATTAGTATATGGGAGGGGGAAAACTTTTCCACATGGATGGTGACTATGGCTGCCATTTTGAAGTCAGCCATTTTGGATCCAACTTAATTTGGATCCATGAAGAGGGTCATGTAACACTTCAAACCTAATAAGAATTTCATAAGAAAAACAATGATGTGCTTGGTTTTATCGTAACTTTATTTTTTCATGAGTTGTTTACAAGTTTATGACCACTTATAAAATGTGTTCAAAGTGCTGCCCATTGTGTTGGATTGTCAATACAACCCTCTTCTCCCACTCTTGACACACTGATATTAACACCACAGAAGAAATGCTAGCCCAGGCTTCCAGTATCTGTTGTTTCAGATGCTGCACATCTCGTATCTTCACAGCATAGACAATTGCCTTCAGATGAGTGATAATGCCAAGTTTTTTGAGAACGGTGAAGTTAACAAACAAAACCACCACTATTGGTCTGACACTAACCCACGGTAGATAGATCCCTCCAAGACTGTTGGAAGACAAAAATTGATGGTATGTTGTGGTATATGGGGTACAAAGATAGTGGGGCCATTCTTCATCAATGGAAAACATCAATGCCACTGGATATCTGAATCATGTAGCAATTTCAGATATCCAGTGACATTGAGGTTTCCATTGATGAAGAATGGCCCCACTATCTTTGTACCCCATATACCACACCATATCATCAATTTTTGTGTTCCAACAGTCTTGGAGGAATCTATCCACTGTGGGTTAGTGTCAGACCAATAGCGGTGGTTTTGTTTGTTAACTTCACCATTCACAAAAAAGTTTGCCTCATCACTCATCTGAAGGCAATTGTCTATGCTGTGAAGATACGAGATGTGCAGCATCTGAAACAACAGATACTGGAAGCCTGTGCTAGCATTTCTTCTGTGGTGTTGGTATCAGTGTGTCAAGAGTGGGAGAAGAGGGTTGCATTGACAATCCAACACAATGGGCAGCACTTTGAACACATTTTATAAGTGGTCATAAACTTGTAAATAACTCAAAAGAATAAAGTTATGATAAAACCAAGCACACTATTGTTTTTCTTATGAAATTCTCAATATGTTTCATGAGTCACATGACCCTCTTCCCATTGAAAAAAATTAAGTTGGATCCAAAATGGCCAACTTCAAAATGGCCACCATGGTTACCACCCATCTGGAAAAGTTTTCCCCATATACTAATGTGCCACAAACAGGAAATTGATATCACCAACCGATTTAGGTGCATCCATATAAATGGCCCACCTTTTATATTAGAATGGTACTGTGCATGATGACCCACCTCTTTTATCGCAAACAGAGTATGTAAAGAAGAAGCTCTGTTTTCAGTGGGTATGCTGTCAATATGACATGTATATGCTGAGCCCCTTCACAAATAGTGATGATATAAATATACAGTATATGCACATGATTAATACATTTTGCATGGTACAGCATACCATACTTTAACTAAAAATGAAGGAATCTGTGAAGACTAATGCAGATATGAGCGCAGCCTAATTGTCATATCACTATAGATACAGACAGGCATGCATGACTTATAGGATATCAGAGTATATGATGAATAAAGTACACATTTTAGTTATGTTTATACCTGGGGGGTCAGGTGATAAATTTTTTTTTGCCCGAAATGGGTCATATTTCAGCACTGTCAAATAAAACATCTGCAAAACAAAAAGTAAGAGGGGCGCAAATGTGTAGGATCCCCTTATTAAAAAACGTCTAAGTGGCGTGGGTAGGTGGCCACTCACCTTATCGGGTTGTGCACGTTCTGTACAACCCGGTTTACCAGCCTCCGCCGCCGGCGGTGTGTGCGCTGCCTCTCCGCTCTCCTCTCTCCTGGTCCTCGGAACAGGACCTATCTGGTCACGTGACTGCGAAACCGAATTTGCGTCACCGGTCTTTGTTGTGGGTTACCAGGGAAATGCCAGGTCCTCAAGGCAGATCGTTTGTGCTGTTCCTGAGCTGCTCCAGCCGCCAGTCCCTCACAAAGGGAGTAGTTTTCATGCAAAAAATATTAATGGCGGTCTGATTAGGAGTGCTCTAAGGATCAGACATATAAGATGTTTTAATAAATTGCAAACCTTTTATTAATTTCTTAGTTCCCCTCACAGCTCCACTACGCGTTTCAACTGTACGAAACAGTCTTCATCAGGTGGTGACTTACATAAATAAAACATCTGGTCAATCATATCATATATTCTGTAATCTCTGTTGACACCCCTGCTACTTGTGGTAGCACAGAAGTTGACATGCCTAGACATTCTCTTGGCCACGGACATCACCTTCAGATATATTTATTTAAGACATTTTGCACAATTAAATTGAGGACATACACCATTTATAACTTTTTCCAAATGTAAGACAGCCACAATATTTGGGGCCTTGTCACTCACAGCAATGCCCAGCTGCTATTGATTAGGAGCCATACTGCATGAGATTTCCTACTTTATGCAAATAGGCAATTCTTCTACTGTATAACTGTTGTTGTCCACATTCACAAGAGTTAAAATTATCTTTCAATGCTTTATCTTACAAGAATTAAAAGACTGTGGATGGGGAGTGGATGCAACTCTGCGGCTATTCTCTTTGAGGATGATTCATGGGAGGTGTAGCACAAGGTGAACAAGCTTGGCAGCAGAATTAAAACTAGTGCCAAACCATTGATATTTTACCAGCCATCCTGGTTATACTGGTTCATTGCTTCGGCTTACAACCTTAACCAAATGGGCCATGAAACACATATATTGTCCTGTCCCTCATTGCTGTTCCATGTGCCTATAATGCAGTACACTTGTCCATAGTTGCTGCTCCATGTGCCTATAATGCAGTAAACTTTTAAACTCCATGCCAAGTGCGTTTGTGGGGGGGCTTCCACTGTTTAGGCACATCATGGGCGCTCCAATTGCAACATGGTGTCAGCTTATGTTTTCAGCCAATTTTCCTTTCAAAAAATCAAATGACACTCCTTCCTTTCTGAGCCCAGTCATGCACCCAAACAGTAGTTTTCGGCCACATATGGGATATGAACATGCTGAGGTAAAATTATGCAACAAATTTAGGGTCCATTTTCTCCTGTTATCCTTGTGAAAATACAATGTTTGAGGCTAATGTAACATTTTATTTGGAAAAAGGAACATTTTCATTTTTTCCTTCAATATTGCTTTAATTCCTGTGAAGCACTTGAAGGGTTAACACACTTCTTGAATGTTGTTCTGTGTAGCCTAAGGATACCTTTACACGCCACAACTTTTGGCAGCGATAGGAGGCAATCTAACGTGCGCGTGCACATTTTTCATGGTTGCCTCAGATCGCCGAAGGCGCTTTTACACGCCGCAATTTCGCCCTCAACCTAAGGCGATGTGTTGCCCTGGAAGTTGCCACACCAACAGCGGAACCAATCCGGTGGAGTTCCCTCGCCGCTTCACACGCCGCAATCCCCAAAGGAATGTAGGCGTACATGGTTAGCGCTGCAAGAACATAGGTGTGACAGACTGGTGTATTCCGCGCCCCAAACACACTGATTAGACAATGCAATAGCGTTATGATTGGCCAGCCTGCGCAGGAAGGCTGGCTAATACATGACGCCATTGCCATTGTGTAGTGTGAATGACAGCTGTTCAAATATGGCAACCTGTGAAGGGACAGCCAATGGAAACACAGTAGCCACCACCAATCATCGCTGACAGGGCATGGTTTCCAGCACGCTATTGCATGCCTCCGGGAAATCAGTAGGCGACGCAGATTCCTTCCCTATCGCCCCTTCACACGCCAAAAGCAGGGAATTTTGCCTTCATGATCGCCTCTGATTTTGGAGCAGTGCTGTGAAATCGGAACCAGCTGCAACCTTTTTTCTCGCCGCCAAATTCCCCAATTACACGCCGCAATTCGAGGCAATTTCACAGCAATAGTGACTGAGCAACTGATTGCCAGTCAGATTTCTCGCCGCAGTTGCGGTGTGTAAAGGTACCCTTTGGGGTAAAATTTTTGGAATAGTGTCACTTTTGGGCGTTTTCTGTCATGTAGACCCTTCAAAGTCACATGAAATGTGATGTGATCCCTAAAAAAAAGTGGCTCTATAAATTTTGTTAGAAAAATGAGAAATTGCTGATGAACTTTGAAACCTTCTCACTTCCTAAGAAAAAAAATTACCAAAATTGTGCTGATATAAAGTAGACATGTTTTAAATGGTATTAATCAAATATTTAGTTTGACATTACTCTCTGGTTTAATTGTATAAAAATTCAACATTTGAAATATGCAAAAAATATTTAAAAATTTTCATCTAATTTCCAATTTTATCATAAATAAATGTAAAAATTATCGTCCCAAATTTATCATTAACATGAATGTCATGAAAAACCCATCTCAGAATCACTGGGATCCATTGAAGCTTTCCAGAGTTATTTCCTCATAAATTTACCCTGGTCAGAATTAGTAAATATGGCCTGGTCATTAGGGTTAAAACATGATTGGGGCTAAAGGAGTTAAACAGATTGAATCTGTCAATTAAAGTATAGAAATAAGCTATCATATTGTGGACTGTGGTGGAGATGTATTTGACCAGAGAAAACAGTTATTTCCATCAGATGATACTCATATGTGACAATGAGAAAAAGATAGAAAAGATCTTACCACCATTACTGTATTAAAAATTCAAGAAACTACACAAAACAATGATAAGATAAAGAAGCCCACATTTAGTGTAACTAGTGAATAGCAGAGGGTTAGAGCAGTTCAGTTAAGAGAGCGACTGGTGTGCGTTAATGGACCACCACCCGAAAGAGGCAGACCTACGACAACAGGAAGTGCATGGTGAAGACACATGTCCAGAGATAGAATTTGAAAACCAATGTGCATCCTACACTGCTAAAGGATATGCACTTAGTGCAAAGCCTAGCAAAAATTTAACAGAGCGATTGCAGTACACCCTGGAAGAGACTTGGAGGCGAGCCTCAGAAAACATTGTTTTACCATTGGTGAAGAGTAGGACTCCTAGAGTGGTAAAGTCGATGCACTATGTGCAAGGGCTGACAAAATTAAAGGCCCCGTTACATGTTTCAACATCGTTCCTGACATTGTTCAAAAGTGACGTCAGGAATGATGTTGAAACAACATCATTGTTGCGTCGTTGCGTCTAAACGCACGATTCAACAACGATAGTTATTCAAGTCGGAGTTGACAGGTTTTCCTGCATGCAGGAAAACCTGTCATCAACTTCAAATTAAGCAACCTGCGGCATCGTTTGGTGTGACACCGCAATAGCGATGTAACAGCCGACTTTGCCCATTCACAGCATCGTTGGTGAGTTGTCCACGATATCTGGATGTGTGACAGCTCACCAGTGATGCTGCACAGGTGTCCAAAAAATCAGCGCGGTCCTGAGATCGCTAATAACATCTCTGATAAGTTGTACCGTGTAACGGTACCTTTAGAAGTGGGCTGTCTGAAAACTTGAAGGTGACAACCTCAGTAAATCTTTTTATAGCTTTATTATAGGAGTGAGACTCTTAGGTTTTGTAAAAATCCTGGCCAAAATAATTGTTTTCTGCAAAATTCGCATCTAACCAGATATAGTTTTTGCTGTAAAAACGGATGCAACCGGATGGATCCATTTCATGGATACGGTATAATACTGGTCTTTTGCATTCGTTTTTTTTGTGTGTTTTTTGGACGAATCTGGTTACATAGTAAACATCCACTTGGAAATTGTTATATATAAATACACAGTGTTTTTAATGAAACCCCAGACTCCTTTTTCTTCAAATCAAGCAGGAAAATGTCTGTCATGGCAGGATTTCTTTTTTTCAAGTATATTTATCTTTTGAAGTTGCACGTTTGAGGGATGTAGCATGAGAAAAGGAATGGAGAGGAAGATTTGAACAAAGACGGTGATTTTGATTGAACAAAGGGAAAATGGAAACTGGAGTTTATGAGTGCTAAGGCACAAAGCAAAGGGAAAGTATTAGCAGAATTTCAAACCTTGATAACACCTGATGAAGACAGCCTGCGTGCTATTGAAACACATTGTGGCCCATTCAAGGAGCTAATAATAAAAGTTTGAAAATCTGCTAATACGTTCCCTTTGCTTTGTGCCTTAGCGCTCATAAACTCCAGTTTCCATTTTCCCTTTGTTTTATGTTATAATCCCTTTGTGGGATCACTGGTGGAGCTGCTTTGGGCCAGGGCGTTGTTTAATTCCTCCTCCTTGAGGACCTGTGAAGCACCTTAACAACAATAACAGCTGAAGGACCTGTGGTGATGTCACATCTGACCTGGATCACGTGACCTCCTGGATTCACATGGACTGAGGCAGGACTACAGGACAGGCATCTCGTGCAGCTTCTGAGCGAGGGCTCCTCTGCTTCCAGGCATACACCGGTGTTGTGCACAACTGCACAACCCCCTGGGTGAGTGGACAATTGGCGTGCACTCCATTAACCCCTCAGACCACCAAGTTTCACACATTGCGCTCCTGTACTTTTGTTTTACACAGTGATTTTGATTGAACATGTTACTCCGTGGAGAATGGAAAGCCACCTGTAGCAATTAGCGTGGTGGCTACATGGGAACATGGGTCCCAGGGGTTATTGCTGCAGTCAGTATAAGGTTAAGGGTTAGATTAATTGAGTTTAATAAGTTTTTATTTCATTAAATGTAGTGAAATTTAAGCTGGTGAGGTGTCTTCACCTGTGGGCACATAGCATTTTTGCTATCTGCATGGTAACAGGCAGGCGAGGTTGCTATGGATACCTGCTTGTTTGGTGAAGGTCAGCCAGGATTGGCTGAGAAAAAGCGGGAAACGGTTGTTTAGATCTAGTCAGGCTGAGCCTGATGTCATTCGTCAGCTGTGTGAAGAAGAGACAGCTGTATGAACAGGTCCTGTCAGAGATGGAGGCACTGTTGGCGGAATTTAGGCAGAAAGTGGCAGGTGAAGGAGGACTGGATTGGTTAAAATCATGTTTGGCTATACCGACGAGCACATTGTCGGTGATACCGGTCGTGGAAGAGCAGCCTGAGGGGCCAGTGGACTTACCGGCGGAGGTGGCTCCTGAGGTAACATTGCCGCCGGAGACCGGGAGAGAGGCGAGAAAGCGCAGGGCTACAGTGGCCTTTTCACCGCCGGTGTCCCCCAGAAGGGGGGATCGGAACAAGGGTTCTCGGTCAGGAAACCGGAGGGAGGAACCTGTGCGGCCCACAGCGCTTCCGGATGCAGGTCGGAATCAGAAGGGAGATGGTATTGTTCCTGGCGGACGGAGATCAAGGGAACAAACTTCTGGTGGAAACAAGAAAAAAGATGGCGGCCGTCATAATATGTTGCCAGTCATGGAACAGAGGCCGGTGGCTGCTAGAGCTCGGGCCCCACAGAGGAAAGCGAGATCTGAAGGGCGTAGGAGGGCATCCCCTTCCCCTCAGAGGAGAAGATCCGGGCAGGCTGCGGCAGGGGAGGCACCTGCGAACATTGCTGCTCGTGCTTGGGCAGATCCTATCCTATCATCAGATGAAGACGTCGGCGCAGCTCTTGGCACATCGCCAAGGGAAAGAAGTCCAGAGAGGCCTCGTGCAGCTGTGCTGCATCAGGGTGAGCTGTTTGTGCCGGATGAGTGTTTATCCATTAGCTCCCAGCCTAGTGACCTGCAGGGGATGGTGCAGAGGGCAGTTCAGGAAGCCATGGCACATATATCTGGGTCCAAAGGGAGCGGCCAGTGTGGCTCAGAGGTTCCCAGGGCTCCTGGAGTATCGGAGACCTTTTTAAAAGAGGCCTTAGTATGTCAGGTGTCACCTTTAGGGTTTCACCTTCCAACCTCGGTTAAAAACAAGATATGGAGTCAGGAATATTTAGATATATTTTCCCTTCTCCCAGTGTCTAGAGCTTCTGGTGATAAGAAGGAGGAGAAGAGTGAGGAAGACCGTAGGAAAGCTTATAAATCATTTCATATGTGGTTACAGGCCTTTTCCATATATGCTGCAGTGCTGGGTGAAAGAGAGCCTAGCTTGTGTAGTGGCTTGTTCCAGCATGTCGAGTGCATACTGGAGGCATACCGCCAGTTTGGGGGTTCTGCGTGGCTTAGCAATGACGAGGCTTTCCGTCAAAAGCTTGCAGTCCACCCTAGCGTTGTTTGGGGAGTAAAGGATGTGGGTCTGTGGGTTACGCTTATGATGCCGCAGCGAGGGAGTTTTCCCCGGCAGCCCGGGTCTACACAACAGGTCAAAAGAGGAATATGTTACGCATTCAATGATGCTGGGTGCAAGTGTCCGAACTCATGTAAGTTTCGTCACGAATGTTCCTTTTGTGGCGGGGCCCACTCAGCCACGAAATGCTTCAAGAAGCAAGGGCAGCAAGTGCCAGCTTCCTCAAAAGAGAGTGTGGGTAAAGGGGCGGACTCCGGTGAGGCTTCCCGCGCTACAGCCTCTACTCGATTTGTATCCAGATCGAGCAAAGGCTCATCTGCTCATTAGAGGTTTTTCTAACGGATTTTTTGTCCCGGGCTTTAAAGGGCATGGATGTGTGGTGCATGATAACCTAAAGTCGGTGTTTTCCCATGAAGACGTGGTTAGGGAGTACATTTTGAAAGAGATTTCAATGGGTAGGGTTGCGGGTCCGTTTGACCGCCCCCCCCCCCCCTTTCCAGATTTCAGGGTGTCCCCGTTGGGCATTGTGCCCAAAAAGTAAGCTGGCTGTTATAGGGTGATCCACCATCTTTCATATCCTTCGGGGGGTTCCCTCAATGACGAAGTAGCGTCCCAGTTACCGGCCGTATCTTATACGCCTTTTGACGTGGCCATTGATTTACTTAGGTTAGGAGGTAAGGGTTGCTTGTTAGCCAAAGCTAACATCAAGTCGGCGTTCAGACTTTTACCGGTAGACCCATCGGGTTTTAGTTCATTGGGTTTTTGTTTTCAAGGGGAGTTTTTCTTCGATAGATGTCTCCCTATGGGATTCTCTTTATCTTGTTATTATTTCGAGGCATTTGCGTCGTTCTTGCAATGGGCCACGGAGTCTTCCTGTTCATCAGGTAGGATGTTACACTATCTCGACGACTTTTTGTTTGTGGGACGGCCTGAATCTGATGAATGTGAGATGTTGGTAGGTAGTTTTCAGAATCTGATGTCTTCATTTGGTGTTCCATCGGCCCCTGACAAATCGGTACCTCCTTGTACTTGTTTAGAGTTTTTGGGTATCACGTTGGACTCAGTGGCTATGGAAACCCGGTTGTCTGATGCTAAGGTCGCCAAATTGAAAGCAGCATTGCAAGCGGTGGTATTCCGTAATAAGGTTACGCTCAAGGGACTTCAGTCCTTGCTGGGTAGCCTGAATTTCGCATTACGGATCATGCTTATGGGCAGAGTATTTTGTAGACGGCTGTATGATAGTATGAAAGGCGTGAATTCACCGTTTGCTCACATTAGGGTATCCAGTGATATGCGACAAGATCTTTTGGTGTGGATTAGGTTATTGGAGGAGTTTAATGGCCGTTGTTGCGTTCAGGAATCGTTTACCAAGGCGTCGGATTTGGGTTGGTATGTTGGTGATTTTTCGGAATCGGGTTTTTTGACGACATTCCAGGCCCAATGGGTTTTATGCCCATGGCCTTTTGACGGTCGCATCAGTGAATCTCATCGGAGTATAGTTAGATATCAGATTTTTACCGTGCTAGTTGCCATGGCAGTATGGGGTTCTTCGCTTCAGGGTAAGCGGATTTTATTAGAATCTGATTGCTCTGGTTTAGTAATGGCAATCAATACGTTGTCATCTAAATGCTCGAATGAGGCTCTTTTGTTGCGTCAGCTGGTCTTCTTGTGTCTTAGAAATAACATATGGCTGAAGGCACGACTGATTAAGAGCCGGTCTGATGTTTTGGAGTTTTGTGTTTCTCCGCAGCTTTGGTTGGACACCCTGCTTTTACGTCCAGAGATGGAAAGGACGGGCCTGAATTGTCCGGAATACCTGTGGGAATTACTTCAGATTTAATTAATGACTATATTAGGAATTCGTTGGCTCCGGTGACATGGACAACGTATTCTTCAGCATGGTTGGAGTGGCAGCGATTCTGCAATACCAAATTGTTGTGATGTGCAAGTGTCTGTGACATTGCAGTTTGTACAACATATGCTCTTACGTGGATGTGGCTATGCCCATATTTATAAGTCGTTATCTGGTATTTCCTTTTTCTTGAAACTAGCTGGGAAGGAGTCACTGTTAGCTTAATTTCCTGTAAAGCAATTGCTGAAAGGCTTACGAAAACGTCAGTCGTGTCCTGACGGACGCAGACCGATTTCATTGCCCTTGTTACAGTTGCTTTGGTCTACGCTACAAGACGTATGTTACGATGGGGTGGAATGTAAGATGTTTAGGTGTTGTTTTACCCTAGCATTTTTTGGGGCCTTTAGGATTAGTGAGCTTATTTGTTATAGTAGGTTTCGCCCATCTGGCATCAGAGATTCGGATGTGGTGATTTTTCCATCATTCGTTTCCATTTTTTTACATCGTTCAAAAACCGACCAGTTTGGTAAGGGTGTAACAGTTAGATTGAACCGTATTGCGGGATCTCCACTGTGCCCTAGAGATAACGCGTCCATGTGGGTAGATGCAAGATCGTCTCCCCCTGGCCAATTTTTTACGCGTTCTGATGGGTCAGTCTTGACAGTTTTTCAGTTTAATAGCGTTTTGCGGCGCTGTTTGAAGGAGCTAGGGTTGGGGGATACACGCATCACATCTCACTCGTTCCGCATTGGAGCTGCGACGGAGGCGGCAGGTTTGGGTTGGAAGGAGAGCAAGATTAGGCGCATAGGGCGGTGGGCTTCAGGTAGGGTACGTTCGTATATTCGTCCCGACTTGAGTGTCTAATTTTTGTTCATTTTTTCCACAGGGCCCCGAAGAGTTTGGTTATTGGGCCATTCGTATATATATTGGGCAAGGAGGAGAGCACGTACCCGCCCATATACGGAGAACTTGTCTTTTAATACGGAAGAGGTAACGGTTCTTTGGCACGGCATACGGGGCATGAAATGGGAGAAATTTTGTTTTGCAATGCAGCGCCTTTCTTTGCAACATGCACCGCCCGACTTGGTTGTTGTACATTTGGCGGGGAACGTTCTCGGGAAGGTCCGCACTATGGATTTACTTTGGCATATTAAAAACGATTTTAAAGTGGTTAAGGCTATGTTTCCCTTAGCTTCTTTTGTTTTCTCCGAGATCGTTCCTCGTTTGGTGTGGAATAGTGAGGGTTTACGTTTTATGAACGGTATTAGACGGCGGATTAACAGGGCGACTTCCCGTTTCATGCTTTCGGTAGATGGTTTTAGTTTTCGGCATGTGGAGTTAGAAGGGTTTGTGAGTGGGTTATTCCGGCCAGATGGTGTCCATTTGGACGCTATTGGTCTGGATATATTCAATATGGGGCTCCAGACGGTGGTGGAGAGGTGGCTGGCGGGTTTGGGGGGGGGGCCTCCAGGTCGTTCGGCCGTTTGGGGAAAATTAACCCAAGGAGTTTTGGGTGTGTTGGTAATTATAGCGGTACAAAAAGGTGGTTTATTGTTTAGAGTTATATAGGATATTTTTATCTATTTATTTGGTTTTTGTACCGCTCTTTGTTACCCTGAATTAAAGCCTTACGGCCATTTCCTGCCACCGTCTGGTGTAGTTATTTCGCTGTATAGTTGAGTAAGGGGGGTGGGCCCTATGTTCCCATGGAAAGCCACCTGTAGCAATTAGAGTGGTGGCTACATGGGAACATGGGTCCCAGGGGTTATTGCTGCAGTCAGTATAAGGTTAAGGGTTAGATTAATTGAGTTTAATAAGTTTTTATTTCATTAAATGCAGTGAAATTTAAGCTGGTGAGGTGTCTTCACCTGTGGGCACATAGCATTTTTGCTATCTGCATGGTAACAGGCAGGCGAGGTTGCTATGGATACCTGCTTGTTTGGTGAAGGTCAGCCAGGATTGGCTGAGAAAAAGCGGGAAACAGTTGTTTAGATCTAGTCAGGCTGAGCCTGACGTCATTCGTCAGCTGTGTGAAGAAGAGACACCCGCCCACCCGCCCTTGAGAAGGCTAAGCCTTCACTGTCGTTCGGCTTGATTCGAGGGGGAAAATTAACCCAAGGAGTTTTGGGTGTGTTGGTAATTATAGCGGTACAAAAAGGTGGTTTATTGTTTAGAGTTATATAGGATATTTTTATCTATTTATTTGGTTTTTGTACCGCTCTTTGTTACCCTGAATTAAAGCCTTACGGCCATTTCCTGCCACCGTCTGGTGTAGTTATTTCGCTGTATAGTTAAGTAAGGGGGGTGGGCCCTATGTTCCCATGATGTGTGGTGTTTTCTGTACTTTAGACCTGGAATTAATAAAACACCCTAAAACTTTTATGGACTATCTGCAGATGACTTGCAGAAAGTTTTGATGATTTGGTAGAATGTGTCCGAGGATTGACTACCAGACAGGACACACATTTCCGCAGAGCTGTTTCTCCTGAGGAGCATCTGAAGTTAACACTAAAGTTCATTTTATTGTATCACATCTTTGTATTTAACCCCTTCCTGATCGGCGATGAATCCATACATCAAAAAAGTAAAGTTGTTCTTAACCAGTGACGTATGGGTTCGTCGCTGTGCAAATGCAGCACCCAGATCGCGGTAATGAAATCGAACTGCGATATCCAGTGATTCTATACACAGGATACTACAGCTCTTACTCCCTGGGGGTGGATTCCCCATCCCACATCCATGATTGCTGTGATTGGCTTTTCAATTCTGAACCGCCAATTCCAGCAATTGTAAGGAGCAGATAATGAAATTGCCTGTGCATTACTTTCCAGCTATGGTTGTGGCTGTAATAGGCCCTTCCACAGGCTGGAGAGCTGGAGGGGGTTGTATTTCCACCTCCAGCACTGATGGGAGCGATCTGATGGGATCACTCCCATCATCAACATGTGATCACACCCATCATCGCGTGTGCTCGCACTACCCACCTCCCTTCCATGTCCTGCGCCCATGGCCCCTCTGTCTCTGCCCGCTGCCCCTCTATTTAGTGTGCCCACCTTCCTTCCATGTCCTGTACCTGCCCACTCCCCTCAGTCTCATCCTTTACATGGAGGAGATGAGGCTGAGGACAAGCGATGTGAAAGGCAGGGACATCGTTCGCTGTGCGATCGCTGTCCCTGGCTCTGTGTCACCCCCTAAGTGCTGCAATCTTAGTGATTGCAGCACTTAGGGTCCAGGGAGAGGGAGTGCATGGTTAGTAACCTCTCTCCGCCGTGATCAGCCCATCTTAATGTAATTTCTCATTCATCATCCCAAATAGTAACAATAAAAATGACAGCTTATCTAGCAAAAAGCAAGCTTTCATACAACTTTATCAATTGAAAAAGAAAAAAGAAAAGTTTTTTCAAGCCTTTAAGAGATTAAATGGAAATACCTAATTCAAAATTAGATATTAGTATAGCTAGTTATGTTCACTGTCACGTAAGACGTCTCAAGATTGCATTGCTTGTTGAAACTTTTTTTCCCTATTCTTCTATTAGCACAGTAGTTGTCCATTTCATGGAACAAGGAAATCTTGCCAATATTAAGAGCAACAATGGCCATCCTGTGTCTGAGAATGTATTCCGACTGCACTGACAATATGAATACAATTCCAAAGATCTTTTGTGAAACTCAGCTTAAGGTTCCCTGAGTTGATAAACACTCAGATATTGCAAAAATGTCAACACTGTAATTAGAAGCTTTTGGAATGTATTGAATTATTCTTTGTATTGTGAAAATTCTGTTGATGAATAGATGTCTTGTCTGCCATTTTTACCCCGTGTGGGTTGAATTATTAGGAAACCTTCACTTTACATCTATAGAAGACATTATGACATCTTATTCTAGATCCATACATATTAATATGGACCTGATCTTCCCTTTCTGTCTACAGTCATGGCCAAAGGTTTTGAGAATGATACAAATATTAATTTTAACAAAGTCTACTGCTTCAGTTTTTCTAATGGCAATTTGCATATACTCCAAAAAGAGTGATCAGCTTAACAGCAATTACTTGCTAAGTCAATATTTGCCTAGAAAAATGAACTTTAACCCCAAAACACATTTCAACATCATTGCAGTCCTGCCTTAAAAGGAGCAGCTAACATCGTTTTAGTGATTGTTCCATTAACACAGGTGTAGGTGTTGATGAGGACAGGGCTGGCGATCAATCAGTCATGATTAAGTAAGAATGACACCACTGGACACTTTAAAAGGAGGCTGGTGCTTGGTATCATTGTTTCTCTTCAGTTATCTCTTCATGGTTATCTCTAAAGAAACACGTGCAGCCATCATTGCACTGCACAAAAATGGCGTAAGGGCCACTTTACACACACCAACTTATCTGTCCAACTTCTGACCAACTTGCTGGTTGCAGTGAAATCATGGACACATTGCTCCATTTTGTGACTGTGTACAATGGAACAATGTGTCCATGATTTCACTGCAACCAGCAAGTTGGTCAGAAGTTGGACAGATAAGTTGGTGTGTGTAAAGTGGCCATAACAGGGAAGTGTATCGCAGCTACAAAGATTGCACCTCAGTCAACATCAACAATCTATCGCATCATCAAGAACTTCAAGGAGAGAGCTTCCATTGTTGTCAAAAAGTCTCAAGGATGCCCAAGAAAGACCAGCAAGCGCCAGGACCCTATCTTAAAACTGTTTCAACTGCGGGATCAGACTACCAGCAGTGCCGAGCTTGCTCAGGAATGGCAGCAGGCTGGTGTGAGTGCTTCTGCACGCACTGTGAGGCGGAGACTCTTTGAGCAAGGCCTGGTTTCAAGGAGGGCAGCAAAGAAGCCACTTCTCTCCAGAAAAAACATCAGGGACTGACAGATATTCTGCAAAAGTACAGGGAGTGGACTGCTGAGGACTGGGGTAAAGTCATTTTCTCTGATGAATCCCCTTTTCGATTGTTTGGGACATCTGGAAAACAGCTTATTCGGAGAAGAAGAGGTGAGCGCTACCACCAGTCTTATCTCATGCCAACTGTAAAGCATCCTGAAACCATTCATGTGTGGGGTTGCTTCTCAGCCAAGGGAATCGGCTCACTCACAGTCTTGCCTAAAATCACAGCCATGAATAAAGAATGTCCTCCAAGAGCAACTTCTCCCAACCGTCCAAGAGCAGTTTGGCGCCCAACAATGCCTTTTCCAGCATGATGGAGCACCTTGCCATAAAGCAAAGGTGATAACTAAATGGCTCAGGGAACAAAACATAGAGATTTTGGGTCCATGGCCTGGAAACTCCTCAGATCTTAATCCTTGAGAACTTGTGGTCAATCATCAAGAGACGGGTGGACAAACAAAAACTAACAAATTCTGGCAAAATGCAAACATTGATTATGCAAGAATGGACTGCTATCAGTCAGGATTTGGTCCAGAAGTTGATTGAGAGCAGCCAGGGAGAATTGCAGAGGTCCTGAAGAAGAAGGGTCAACACTGCAAATATTGACTTGCTGCATTAACTCATTCTAACTGTCAATATAACCTTTTGGTACTCATAATATGATTGCAATTATATTTCTGTATGTGATATAAACATCAGACAAACAAAAATAAAAACCAGAGGGCAGCAGATCATGTGAAAATATAATTTTGGTGTCATTCTCAAAACATTTGGCCATGACTGTATAACAGCTTCCACATTTCTGGGGAAACCTTTGAAAAAAGTTTGGAGTCTATGGGAATTTTTGCTCATTCATCCAAAAGAGCATTCATGATGTTAGACTCAGGAGCAGATATATTAATGATGCAACCTGAGCAGCTGCCCTGGGGCCCAAGAAGTGAGAGCGTCAATTACCACCTCCAAAGGAGTTTGAATTTAATGATCATTATGATGAGTTATTGCACAGCAAACAAGCTATATAATGTTATTGCTCACAATCTCCCTTCTAGTTCAACCCAAAGTTGTTTGATAGTGTTGAGGTCAAGGCTCTTTGTTGGCAAGACCACATCAAATTCACTGAACCATGCTTGTTTACTGGGTAGAAATGTGTTGGAACAGAAAAGAGCCATCCCTAAATACTTCCCACAAATTTGGCAGCATACAATTGTTTGAAATAGCTAGGTATGCTGAAGCATTAAAGCTATTTTCCCATGAGCAAAGTTAGTTTTGAAGTTTATTTAATCAACTAGCTGTAGTACCCGGCTACTCCCAGGTTAATAAATAACTGATGTTAGCTATAACAAAATAGAATTTGAATATGTCATATTAATGACCTGTAAGAAAATAGAAGCTGAGCTGTGATTGATTGCTATAGGCAGCCTAATAAATCTCCAGCCAACAGTAAACCCTCCCCCTGGCCGGGCAGTATATGTTACCTCACACATACACATAATAGACAGCTCATGTGACTGACATCTGCCTTAATTCCCTATATGGCACGTGTTGCACATTGGCTGTTTTTAATCAGATGTTCATGTTTGGAAATTAAAGATAGCACACATATGAAGCGAGTTGTGTGAGGCGATTTGTGCACATATGTGTCTGTCTGTGTGGTGTGTGTGTCCCTGGGGTGTGTGTGTGTGTCCCTGTGGGGTGAGTGCATGTGTCCCTATACGGTGTGTATGTGTGTGTGTCCCTGTGGGGGGGTGTCTGTGTGGGGTGTGTGTGTTTCTGTGTTGTGTGTGTCTCTTTGTGGTGTGTGTGTGTCCCTGTGCGGTGAGTGCATGTGTCCCTATAGGGTGTGTTTGTGTGTGTCCCTGTGGGGGGATCTGTGTGGTGTGTGTGCGTCTCTTTGTGGTGTGTGTGTCTCTTTGTGGTGTGTGCATGTGTCCCTATAGGGTGGCTATGTGTGTGTGTCCTTGTGGGGCGGGGTCTGTGTGGTGTGTGTCTCTGTGTTGTGTGTGTTTCTTTTTGGTGTGTGTTTGTTTGTTCGGGTGCGTGATGAGTATCCAATGTTGGGGCTGCACCTTAGCGACTATACACTTGCTGTTACTCTTTGTGTGCGTGTGGTGTGTATACATGTCCCCGTGCGTGGTGAATATCTCATGTTGGGGCCCCACCTTAGTGACTATATGCTGGTATGTGCTGTTAGTCTTTGGCGCTATCATTAAGCCCCTCTCATTCACAACTGTCAACTGGTAACTGTCACTTTTTCCCCATTATGTAGATAGGGGCAAAATTATTTGGTGAATTGGAATACGCGGGGTTAAAATTTCGCCTCACAACATAGCCTATGACGCTCCCGGGGTACACTAAAATCGGGTCCGAGAAACGATCCTGTGTTTTCTCGGACCTGTGCTCCATAGGCCCCCATGTTAAAGGCCACGGATCGGGTCGCATCCAATTCGGTCTGATTTGGTTCGCTATGCCCAAAATCGTAGCAGTCTACGATTTTGGGCACAGCAAAAAATAGGACACAATCGGATCCGACCAAAATTGGATGGCAATTAGGTTAAATCCGATCCGTGCCCACAGGATAACATGGGGGCCAAATCGGATCTGTGGCTGACCGTTTTACAACAAACAGCCTCAAAAATCGCAATGTGAAAGCACCCTTAGAGGGACAGTAGTGCCTCTGCTCTCCAGGTGCTGGGATGGCGCAGTTGAGCTTCACACACACACAACACTTAGGACCCTGGGACGGTGGGAGGACCCAAGCGTAGCCGGGAGGGAAAAAGAAAGAGAGAGTGAGTGTAGAGGAGAAGGAGGAGAGAAGTGCAGAAGTAAGGAGGAGGTGTTGGCTCCCGCAGGAGAGCAAGATCACGCTCACCCCGGGAGGGAACTACCGATGGGTGTGGAGGAGGAACAGAGCCCTTGGGGTATGGAGTGAGAAGTAGATCCCCGTACACCCGTATCTGGCAAGGGTACAGAGTGGTTGGTGAACGACACAGGGACCCGGCCCTGCACATGGCGCGGAAGCTGTATGCCCGAACCGTTGAACCGGAGGCCGCAAGTTCCTAATGGGAGCTGTGGCCGAACACCAGACACAACTTGGAGAAGGCAGCCGAACAAGGGAGCAATGTCCTAGAGGGGTACAACTAAGCACCTATGGCTGTTGGTACCTGAGCTCTGTGTGCAGAGGCGCTGAGAGCCTTGGGGGCAGAGCGGTGTCGCGCTTGCCCCAGAAGATAAAGTACCTTATAGCGCTGAGAGGGGGACCACCAGAGACAGAAACACCCAGTAAGAGAGAGAGACAGGATCACCAACAGAGGCTCGACTCCACTGTCCCGGTTCTGGAGACAACGCTGAACTGGAGGTTGGCAAGGGAAGCACCCGGCGGCCATTCTGAAATTACTGAGTAAAAGTAACAGAAGCCCAGCTGAGGTGTGTGAGACTTGTTTTAGCGGCAACCACCGACTGCAGAGGCTGCATGAGACACCGGGGTGCTGATGACATAATGACCATCTGCCAAGGTATGAACTGAACCCTCCTTCCAGCTGCCCTGGGGACAGCGCTCCGCCTGCAGGGAGCGAACCCATCCAAGCTGCCGGTCATCGTCCCCAGAGGTTCTGAAGCAGCGGTGGCTGTCCTGACCACATACCGCAGGTGGCGTCACAAATACCTCTTTCCCCTGTCATCCCTGTCATATCCTTCCTGTTTATTAAAATGACACTGCCAGGGTCATCGGACTGGGTCTCGGCCCTCGTCTGTCCCTGCAAAAAAAAATGAGAGTGAAGAACAACAACTACTGCCTGGTTCCCGAGTACCCCCGGCCCTGGAGTGAGCGTGCCACTTATATATGTTTCCCTGCTATGCACTGAGTAATTGCTGTGCCTGACCATAAAGGGGCATGGTCTGATCATACCACATCTCCCGTGCAGGGGAGAAAGTAAAAAAGTATATAGACATTATAACATGGGATCACAGCCAGATGATTTTTTTGTGAGGTAAAGCATTTCCCTACCAGTTATTTAAAAAATGATTTACCTCAAAGAAATAATTATTTGTTATCTCTAAGGGTGCTTTATTTCCAACATGTTTCAGAGCGAGGTTTGCTCTGAAACGTGTTGGAAATAAAGCATCATTGTCTACAGATCTTTTGTGGTCATTACCTGTATACAGTCAGTGCGGATCGCAAAGCACTCTCCTTTGGATACATGAATCTTACCCACCGTGCAAGTGGAAGTGTGGATCCAGCAGCAGCTGTATTAAACACATATACTGGATGTGGGTCCCATAACCAGTCCAGGAGAGCAGCAATAGTCACGACTTTCCATAACCTATATAAAAGATAAATCCCTATTGCACCTTGTTCCCTATTTTTAGATAAGCTTATAATTTGCGGCTTAAGATGACTTTTCTAATGATACCATTTTTATGTAGATACGCTGTTTTGATCGCTCATTATTGCATTTTATCGGAATGTTGTGGCAACCCAAAACAATGTAATTTTGGATATTGGACTTTTTTTTCCGGAACCAAGGCTGGGGCAGAGGAGCTCAGTGCAGAGGAGTGCCCATAATTCTTCGCCCCAATGTGCAGCAGCGTGATGAAGCCAGCATGTTGCATCACAAAGGCATTGGAGATGGTGGGATCTGGTAAGTGTTTCATGGGGAAGCTGAAGAATAAATATGTAATCATCAGGAGGGGGAGGAGGATTGTGGTTACTGAGAAGCTACAATATGGAGGAGAGGGTATTGTTAAAGGGGGCACAGTAGATGAGCGGTAATGGGACTTTATACAAAGGGGAAGTGTAATGGGAATATTATGAATAAGGGCAGTTTTGGGGAGATGTTTTGCAGAGGGGACGTATTGTGGAAGAGGCTTAGTGTAGGATGGGACATTAAGGAGAGGGGTTCTTTGGGGACCAATATTATGTAACGGGACTGTGTTGGTGGTGATAATAGGTTCACTGTGGGGGATATTATAGGGAGGATCAGTGTGGGGTGATATATTGAACACGCTCAGTGTGGGGGTGGGACAGTGTGGAGAGGAGCATAAGATTATGAAGAAGGGCTGTTTGGGGCATATTTTGTGCAGGAAGCACAGTGAGGGGCAATTATTTATTCAGAGGCGCAGCATGGGAGATATTTATTTTTATGGGGCAATATAATGATACTTTTATTTTTAATGGGCACCATGTCGGGAACTCAGCAAAAGGCAAAGAAGAAAGTCTGGAGAGATAAGCTCTGGGCATAAAATCTTATCATGGCATCTTTACTACTTGGTTCTGGTGCTGCATTCTGGTACTGATGGTGATTTCAGCACAGCACTAATATATTGATCATGGTTCTAATGCTGTACTTGTGTACTGATGGGGCTTTATTTATGTACTGAGGGTGTTTCTTATGCTGCATTCGTGCACCGACAGTGGTTCTGGTGCTACCTCCCTGTACTGGTGATAGTTCTGGTTCTGCACTCATATACTGATGGTGATTCTGATCTTCTAGACTGGTAGCAATGCATAATGTACTTCAAGGCTATGTTAAAACTTAATTTCAAATCTTGGAGATTTGAGTATTTTTATGAGGAGGATTTGGTGAATTTCTTGGTTCTAGTGATGTATTAATGTCCTGATGGTGGTTTGGATTATGTATCTTTTTGCAACCCTTGGGACTGATTCAGTATGACATACAGAATCCATATCACCAGGTAAGCCCATCATAGGACCCTAGCTAGGACAGTGCTACAGTATAATGTATTCCTAAATATTAAATTAGAATTGAAATGTTTGCTTTATTTATTACAGATACAATTAATTATTAGGAACAACTCTTGCTAAGGTGGCATTCTATAACTATTAGAAATTGCTGTATACTCCGCTGTAAAGGCAAAATAGTCAAGGGTATGTCCTTATAAGTTCAGTTTCTGTCACTGATATTTATTACATTATATAATCATTTTGTGTGAGTGTGAATAAAGAGCTTACATAGGTATAAGATTCAGTGGAGTCTTCACTGGGTTAAATCTGAGACATTCCTTTTATAAAATGCTTTAGGCAGCTTCAATTTTATGGTGCAAATCTTCTGAATATATCTTCACCTGCAAAACAAACAGCACCAAGTCTAGAAAAGTTGTTTCCTGACTGAGCACTTTCTCTTACTGCTAGGCGAGACTTTTACACGCTAGCCATATTTTCAGTAAAATGTTATCATATACTAATCAGAACTCCTGACTGTTTTAATGCCAAGAAAACAACCGCACAAAATTTATCATCCCGTTCAAACAATGTTATGTTCACGGATAATAGCATTGTATAGTATTTTAATGCCCCTCATCGGAGTATGTCCAAATCTTTCCTCTCTGTTCCACCCAGTGTATTTTATACATTTATTCATGATTTTACCTCTGAAAATGTGCATTGTGTGGGGAAAACAAGCGTAAATTTGCAGTGCCTGGAGACGCTCAACTATATGAGCCAGCCAGTCTAAAACGTACAGACAGTAAGAATAGTGAGTGTTTTTGGGCACATTGTGTACAACCATTCCTTATTTATGGTATACCAGTGTCATTATTTCTCCTCACCTCTGTATTTCTGTCCCTATGCTGTCTACTCTATTAGCATATCGTAAAACTTATTCTATAGCTTAACCCATAAAAACATGTTTATATACATATATTACCAGGCTGCAAAGGACATCAGAATTTGTGCAGGTCAAGGGAAGCTGGTATTCATAACTATAACTCCAAGAAACATTATTGCTGTAATTTAACCAGAAAAAGTCTATTGACATCTATTTAATGTTATTTTTTTTTACTAATGGTAATGTGACAATTTTTAAATTGTGACATATTTAAGGGGGTTTTAGCACATTCTTTTAAATAAGGAGGTAATAAACAGCACCTGCTAACTTGCTGATTCCCAAAGTTGGGTCATCTGCCGATTTTTACTTTTGCTCTGCTGTTGTCGGTCTGTAACTGCTGCATCCAATCACTGGCCACAGTGGTGACATGTTAGTCACTGCAGCAGTCACCCTGATCATCTATAAAATGTCAGAACTCGGTAATGTTTCCAGTATGTAAAAGTCAAACAGATTGGCTTGGACTTTTATATTGATGGCATCTCCTTAGGACCAGCTCTTCCTGGTTTTGGCCATATATGCTCACTTGCAGAGATGCAAACCATAGCTCCATCAACAGTAAAGTGCCCCCAGCCAGGTACTGCACATCTTCCCCCTATTGATTTAAATAGCAGGTGGATATGCAGCATCTGGTTGCCACAATAAAATTAACAGAGCTGCGAAGCACCACAGCTGAGCACATCCAGCTTGTGCCTGCACCAGGAACAGCTGATTGGTGTGATGCACTCCCCACCTTATGGTGATCCATCAGCATAAAACTTCCAGACAACACATTAAATACCAGCCAAAAGTTTTCAAAGACAGGAGAACTTGTAACTAGAGATGTGTGAACCCCTTGAAGTTTGGGTTCGGTTTGTAGAATTGGCATATGTTTGCCAATTTTCCGAATCCCAGTGAAATCAATTGGAGGTAAAATCAAGAGTATAAAAAACACTGTAAAAGAGGACCAAAAGCTGCCAAACACAGCTCAAATTAGGGACAGACCCCAGGAAATGTGCCATCTATTCCCCTGAGTTTAATTTTTTTTATCATTGTGCATTATGGATGCATGGGACAAGGCCTGGCCCAGTATTTCAAGCTTAAACATTGATCAGGAACAGGGAGATGAGTGACAGGTGTAGGCATGATGCTTAAAGAGCCCTGCTAAATTTAGGAAACATAGGAGACACCAAGAAGAATCTCCACATTTCAAAAAATTAGGACCAGATACAACCAAAGTGGTATCAATTGACCACCCAGAATAAAAATTTTATAATTGCGAGATGAATGCAGCACACTGAAAAATGCAATATCGCCTAGTCTGCCCAGTCTGCAACTGGGGTGGAAAAGTCATTGGAGATTTGTGAATTGTTCATCTTGACGAAAGTTAGGAGGTCTACACTTTCAGAAGATAGCCTGATGCGCTTATCCATCAGGACACCTCCAGCAGCACTGAAGACACATTCTGAGAGAACGCTGGTCGTCGGGCATGACAAAACTTCCAAAGCGTGACTGGTGAGCTCAGGCCCCTCTTCCAATTTTTAAGCCAATTATGCAAATGGGTCCAACCCCCTTCCCCGATGGCATGGATATTGAGCTGTAGATGCTCCTGCAGCATCCTCTCCAGTCATTCAATATGTGTCATATTTGTACTCAGCTCTGCCAGTGGACGGCCTGATTTAAAAAATTTGTCAAATGACTCCCAGAAACTGCTGCTGCTGCTAATGTTACTTTGCTGATGACTTGACTTCCCCCAGGTTGGAAGTGTAGATCAGTGATGCATACTGTGTCCCTCACTGCTGTGTTTGGGAAAACCAGTCCTCGCAGCTCGAAGCCCTAGAGGAAGTCGAAGAGGCAAAAGCAGAGGATGAAGCAGTATATGCAGAGGCTTGTCCCAAAAGTATTGGGGACTTCAACAATTTTGGAATAGCCCATTCCCCACCTGGCCCTGCAGCTATCAGAATCACCCAGTGTCCAGTGAGCTAAATGTAATGCCCCTGGCCATGTTTGCTCTTCCAGGTGTCATTGGTAATATGCATTCTGTCACACATAGAGCTTCTCAAGGAATGGGTGACATTGTCTGTGACATGGTGGTGTAGCGCAGGCACAGGTTGCTTCGAGAAATAATGGCAACTGGGCAGTTGATATTGGGTGGGGGCTGCGATGGCCATCAGCTTTCAAAAACCTTCTGTATCCACCAGGCAGAAAGGTAGCATTTTCGTGGCCAATAAATTGGAAATGGCAAAGTTCAAGCTCTTTTCTTTAAATTGTGTAGCGGGAAATAATCTTGTACGTGACCACAACTGCAGGACTGAGGATTGGCTTCTGGGCTGAGAGAGGGTGGAGTAGGGTGTACCCAACAAACTGCTAGACTGTGAGGGAGGTGCAAGCAAAGATGTTGTGGGGGGTTGAAAGACCAGTGGTGTGCTCGGTGTCAGAGATCAGTGAAAAACAAAAGGTGTATCCACTTCTGTAACAGCTGATTGGCTTTCATTTGTCCCTACTGTAGCGGGTTAACAAGTAGAGGTTTTGCAGCTGGATTCCTGTCAGACAACACTTCCCATAGTGATGGAGGAGGAAGAAGCAGCAGATGCCGATGATGTGGTGGATGTTTGGTGAGGCTCGATAGGCACAGTTTTAGCGCAGTAACTTTGACATGGTTATGCATGGTGTCTAGCCATGTGATGATTCATGCATATAGTAGTCAAATTGTTGTTTTATTTACCTCAACTGAAGTTTTTTTTTTTACAAACTTTGCAAATAATGTTAGTTGGGTCATCCTTTGTCGTGTGATGAAAAGATCCAGGCTAGGCAACCCTTACTGCCCCTGACAACTGCAAACCTGTGACCACTGCTATTCAGAGCCAGAGTTGTAACTGATGATGCAGTGCTTGTCATGGTTGCAGCCCTCAGTCTCTGTGCAGGAAGGCACAACCTGACCTCCTCCTCTTCCTACTCTTCCTCTGCTGAGCTACTCAGCTGCATGACTCTTGGTTGTCCCACTCCTTACCCTGAGAGTCACCTTCCTCAACTTCCTGCCCAAAATGCACAGTACAGTGCAAGTGCTCTTCAGGTATGATTCTCACCATCACCTCCATTCCTGGGGGTTAACATCTGGTGATGAGGGTCTGGATTCTGCTAGGAGCCTACTGTGTCCATCCCCAGGTCCAACTCCAAACGATTTTGGGCATTGGTGCAGATGCTTTTTTCCTCTAGAGTATGTGAATCTTTGGAACAGACCTCTGATACCCATGGAGCAGAATGTGTGAATATCTCTGCAGTATCGCCCGTTTTTCCCCATAATCAGTTGTGTGCAGAGTTGTGACACATGGATAATTGGGCACCACTTATGAGGACTGTACTGTGTGTAATGTTGAGGTGGAGGAAACTGAAGGATATTGAAATCACTGCTTTGAGGCAGAAAAATGCATTTTTTTTTGTAGAGAATGAAAGATGATAAGCATTTTTAGGGGAAACTGAAGGATTTGCAATCACTGCTTTGGGGCCAAACTCAACCTTTTTAGGGGTAACTGATGCATTTGCCAATCACTTCTTTAATGCCAAACACATCCTTTTTAGGGGAAACGTAATGATTTGCTAATCCCTGCTTAGTGGCAAAAATGCCTTTTTAGTAGAAACTGAAGGATTTGGCAATCAATGCTTAGAGGCCAAACACAACCTTTTTAGGGTACACTGAAGGATTTGGCAATCACTGCTTTGAGGCAAAAAATGCCTTTTTAGTATTTGTCAGTCACTGCTTTGAGGCCAAACAGCCTTTTTAGGGGAAACTGAAGAATTTGGCAATCACTGCTTTGAGGCAAAAATGCCCTTTTTTATAGAAAGTGAAGGACTTGGCAATCACTGCTTCTAAGCCAAACACACCCTTTTTACGGAAAACTGAAGGATTTCTAATTCACTGCTTTGAGGCCAACACAGACTTTTTAGGGGAAACTGAAGGATTTAGCAATTACTGCTTTGAGGCCAAGCACAGCCTTTTTTTTGTAGAAAATGAAGCATTTCGCAATCACATCCTTGATGCCAAACACAGCCTTAGGCTACGTTCACACATTGCGTATTTTGCCGCGTTTTTTTACGCGCGCTTTTCAAAATACGCAATGTGCCTTTTGTCTGCCTGCAAAGTGAATGGGAAATTCACTTTGCAGTGCAGACATTGCGTAAAAATACGCAGTGCGTTTTCCGGGAGAAAACGCAGCTCCGTAAACAATTGATATGTCAATTGTTTACGCAGCTACTTCTGCGTATTCTCCCAGAGGGGAGGAAGAATCCTGCTTCCTCCTCCCCTCTGTGACAGCTGTGGCCGTCCATTAGACTTCACAGTGTATTAATACACACTGTGAAGTCTAAATTAAACAAAAGCAAGTGTCTGAAAAATAAAAAAGAATGAATACATCACCTTCCGACGCCTTCTGCCGCTGTGCGATCCCCGGTTCTAGTCAGATCTCTTCTGACAAGACCTGTGGTGACGTCAGAGGTGGGGCGTTCCCGGGCACTCGCGGTCATGTGATACCACATGACCGCGATCAGCCAATCAGCGATGGGACCGCCCCGGGAACGCCCCCCTCTGACATCACCACAGGTCCTGTGAGAAGACATCTCACTTAGAACCGGACACCGGAGAGCGGCAGACGGCACCAACACCGGGAGAAGGCGTCGGAGAGGTGAAGTATTGATTCTTTTTTATTTTTCACACACTTGCTTTTGTTTAATTTAGATTTCACAGTGTTTATTAACACTGTGAAGTCTAATGGGGCGGTCACACATGTCACAGAGGGGAGGAGGAAGCTGGATTCTTCCTCCCCTCTGTGACATCACTGCGCTTTCTGGGGGAAAGAAAGCGCAGTGTGTGAAAGCCCCAGCGTATTTTGCTGCGCTTTTTTGCGCGGCTGAAAAACGCGGCAAAAAGCGCGCGCAAAAAAGCGCAGCAAAATACGCAAATGTGTGAATGTAGCCTTATTATAGGAAACTGAAGGCTTTCTCATTATCTGCTTTGAGGCCAAGCCTTTTTATGGGTAACTGAAAAACTTGGCAATCACTCCTTTGATTACTGCTTTGAAGCCAAACACAGTCTATTTATGGGAAACTCAAGGATGTGGTAATCACTCCTTTGAGGTCAAACACAGTCTTTTTAGGGAAAACTGAAGGATTTGGCAATCACTGCTTAGAGGCCAAACACAGTAAACAAAAAGAAGATAAGATAAGGAGCACTAAGTGAAGATCTCTTTAACAATTGTTAAAGGGTTCTATCATAGAGTTTCTCACCTGTGTCTGTTGTGCACCGCCCTGCACAACTAAGGTGAGAGATTAGACCAGGGGAGACACCGCACTTCTCTGCTTAACGTTACTTCCTTGTTTGGGAGGTGTCGTCCTGGGATGCTATCATGTGACCAGATGGGTGTATACTTGTGACATTATTGCAGGTCCTCTCTGCCCAAAGCAGCTTCACCGCTCACAATGGTTGAATATTCCAAACAAAAAATGCTGCGGTATTAAGAAGCGCTAAAGCACTGGGTGTTCATAGTAATGCACACCTTTATTAAGCTTCCACACTCTCCTATGCGACACGTTTCGATAGACCAGCTATCTTTCTCAAGCAATTGCTTGACGAAGATAGCTGGTCTATCGAAACGCGTCTGATAGGAGAGTGTGGAAGCTTAATAAGGGTGTGTATTACTATTAACACCCAGTGCCTTAGCGCTTCTTAATACCGCGGTATTTTTTGTTTAGAGGCCAAATACAGCCTTATTATAGGAAACCAAAGGATTTCTCATTCACTGCTTTGAGGCCAAATACAGCCATTTTAGTAGGAACTGAAGGATTTGGTAATCACTGGTTTGAGGCAAAAAAATGCTTTTTTAGTAGGATCTGAAGGATTTGGTAATCACTGTTTTGAGGCCAAACACAGCCTTTTTAGTAGAAACTGAAGGATTTGGCAATCAAGTACTTACCTATCTTTTAATGTAGCAGACAAAGTAGGATGGAGCAAAACATAAATACACAGATAGTGCCAGGAGCAAAACAATGTAGTCCGATGCTACTCTGACCTCTCTCCAACCCCTCCACTCATCAAACACATCCCGTCCGCTATCCTACACAGTCATCACAGCCTAAGCATTACTTAAATGCAGTAATACTTTTTTACTTTTTTTTCATCCAATCAGTTAATAAACAAATCTGTGTTCGCCAATTTTTTTGTAAATTGCTTGTGTTTCCAATCTTGAATCTACAATATTCGTGCCAAATTTGAAATTGGCAAACATGTTCAGGGATAGATACCACAGCTAGAAGTTAAAATGCTTAATTTAATATCAAGTAGGAAACTATTATAATACTTTACAAAAATATAGAAGCAACAAGCGACACTCACTGATCTTCAACTACAGTGCGAGTCTTTTTATTCTGTGCAAAATGGTGGGGTTACATCTGACACAGGGAAGGAGAGGGAATAGCAGAGGTGGACTGCTTCTTGCTTCTATGTTTTCATCTTACATCTAAGTTATACACTTAAGCTGAGCAACGCCGGTCTAGTCCACGCTGTTGGGTGATCCCCATTGCTGGCCTCACTGAAGTACATAGCGTGTGGATAGTGTTGCTGCCCGGACTCATTCTCTTTTGCTATTATAATACTTTATTTAGCCATTATGACACTTCTTTAAAGTAAGTACACAAGCCTCATAGGGTCCAACCTCGAGGGCCGCACACAGTCCAGGTTTTCCTTAGAATTTGACAGTTGGTAAATTGATTATCAACTGTTCAATGCTATGGAAATCCTGAAAACCTGCTCTGTATGCGGCCCTCGAGGCCTGGAGTTTGAGACCCCTTGTCTAAGGGATCTATTTATTAATGTATGCCTCTTTAGATCTGTAAGCTAACTGCATTTTGACCATTTTGATGATACTCAAATTTTGACTAAGTTGCATCAAATAATAACATTTCAGTTCAACTCCGTGTAAACCTATATTCTAATCTGTCAACAGAGTTTTATTTTCATGATTTCCTTTTAGTCTGTAAAGTTTATTCCTTTTTCAATATGCCACACATGGCTCTTTATATAGCATTAAACACATACAATAAATCGCATTAAAATGAGTGCCATATATTTGAATAAAGCTCTTTTTCACTATTATGATATGAAAGATAGGATTCTCCTCCAAATATTGTTTAACTGTCTTCTCCATGCCAGAGAAGAGATTATCTCCATTAATATAAAGGAGATTATGATCTTTTTCTCACGCAGAAAACTGGATTTACGGTGTACTGAATACAAAGCCTAAGACAGATAGTATTCTGGATTTAGAGTCTACCTCCATTAACATAAAACTTGCTGAAATCTCATATTTTAAAAAAAATAAAAAATCCTCAAACCTGCGCTCATCAGTATAATATTCTCAGATCAGTCCTTCTGAGCCGCTGAATAGAAATAACTTCACAATGCTGTCCATTATCTTCTGTTAACTTACTCAGAATATACGATGTCTCAGGCTTTCGCATGGCTTATTCAGAATGATCTGACAAAGAAAGGGTTACTTATCAGATGTAGCTTCAATTACATTAATTCCAACATGCTCCAAATGGTTAATTAGAGTATGTAAAATGGTTCTAAAGTGTATTATATGGAACAGGTCTATTTTATCCAAGTATTCAGAACTGAAGGTGGAATGGCTCCGTAAATCCTTTAATCCATAAATAGGATTTTTGCAGAACTGGGCAGTGCTCCAAGGCTGTAATCTCCACTGTATGAATTATTACAAAAAGAT